>VSMD01115954.1:0-95925 GCA_008750895.1 Mirza zaza | reverse complement strand
TAGCTAATATCTGGAACCCTCATTCAACTATCTTGGCATTTTACTGTTATTTATTTTAATTTCAATGAAAACGTTTCTGAAAGTTTTCTTACAGACTAAAGTCTCAAACCATAGTTAGTGGTTTCCACAAGCCTATGTATTTGTCAGGTGCAGTTTACATTTTTCTCAGACACTGGAAAAAAGACACTAATATTTCCAAATTACAGAATTAATAATCATAGCTAAACTTTACCATGTGCCAGGCCCCATCCTAAGCACTTTGCTTGTAGTAACTTACTTAGAATTCACAGCAGTCAATAGAAGTAGGTACAATTACTTTAACAATAAGAAATGAAATCACACACCCTTCCTGCACCCACAAGCCTGTCTCTGCATCTAGTTTACCAATTACACTTATCCAGTGTTAATGACTGCCAAATAGCAATTTGAAACAAAGATTAATTTATTGGATTGCCTAGCAAGGCCCATCTGCATTACTCAGGTATGGGTAGTTCTCACCAAGCAGCAAGGGAAAGGACTAGATTTAGAGCCAAAAGAGGAGAAAGGCAATACTCTGAGCTCAGGCTTCTGGATTGTTTATGTCCTTTTTTGTAAATGGAGACTCAAAGGTTTTACATCATTGACATAGAGAAGCCTGGTTTCCAAACAAGTCCAGGATGGGTTGTGTAAGATTCCTGTGGGCCTACGATCATTCAGCAAGCAGGCTGTATGCACATGTTTTGGCGGTTAGTAAGATTTCTCTTTAGCATCAGGTGGATACCACGTGGCAACAGAGCTGTATATAGTAGAGTTTGGCTGGAGTAAAATGACTATGAATTAGACGCTTCTGCATGTCTCTATTCTCTGAGAGCACAGGTGTACTCACCACAGAAAGGACCATAGGAGATGAGCTCCAGTAATTTCTAACTTGTTCACAAATATATTATATTTGAAAACTACTCTGCACACAGCACTCCCAAGTCTTATATGGGAGATGTACCAAACTAAGAAGAAATGTTTTCTTGATTCTACTAAGATTTTGAAAACTTGGAAGCCAGGCACAACCCTAGCACTACTTAAGAAAAAGGGAAAATAGAATAAAGCAAAACAAAACAAGATAGCTACTCTGTATTACCCGGATCTAGTTCATCTTTTGCTCTTTTGTCACTAGAAAAAGACACATTTCTTATTCCTACTGGGTGGTTCAGATTATCTTCCTGTTTAGTTAATATGAAGAGAGTGTAAGAAATCTGCCATCGGTTGATATAGCTGCTGCAAAATATCATCCCAAGAGCCATGTTTCATGTCAAACATCTTGGTTAAGGTGAGGGAGATGCTGGCATCACCCAACTGTCTCCCTCACCAAGAGCAGCATGACACAGCAGCAGCAAAGCCATCAGACATATGCACAACTACCTCTGCTTGGAGGTGGAGAAAAACCTTACCCAGAGAAGAAATAAGAAATCATCTATCGGTAGCTTCCTTCCCTATCTCCAAAGTTTTCCCTCAATTTACTCTTTCATAGAAACCAATTGTTCCCTGAATTTTCCTTTCAAAAACTAATTCTCCAGGAAAGGGCAAGCACCCAGTCATATTAATTCCCTGCTCCAAGCTTTCCAACTGATACTGACCCTTTGTCCAATGCCACACTTCAGTGAGGAAAGAACCTGTTGGAAACGAAAACTATCTAAATGTGTAAAAAGGAACTTCCAGCCTGTGTATTAAAGTTTCTGTAAGAGAATGTAAATAACTTTTCACACTAAAAATATCCTCTAGTTTCACAACTCATGTGATTTTAGAGCTGACACTGGAAGACATAAAAAATCATTCAGAATAACACAAACCCAATTACCAAACCCTATCTAATGAAGAGGAGCAATAGAAAGGCACTGGTGAGAGCCTAAGAGGGTGATTAGCAAGCCATTATAAAATCTGAAGTTGGGACAACTTCTAGGGTTTCTCTCTCTAAAAAACAGTTCACGATATAAATTGAGGAACAGGTAGCCAAGACACAATTTCGTCTCAGGGGTGGGGAAACTGTGGCCTTCTATTTTAATAAAATTCTTTTATTTTTATTAATATATTTTTGCTTATCTTTCATATTTTTATTTTTAAAACAAATCTAGGATTTGTTCTGTAAAATTTGGATTCAGTCAAATGGCCACACTTAAGGACCTAGAAGGCTACAGGTCCCCTCCCCCACACTGCTGGTGAGACCCACAGCATTGCAATAGCTTGGAAGTAACCAACACTGCTTAGGAGACTTTAGCAGAGAGTTAATTCAGTTAGCAACCAAGAGTCAGCAGTTTACCCAAATATCTCTGCTCAGTTTTTCTCACAGGACTCTTGGTTCACCTGGTACTATCTATTTTCAGCCTCATGATTAGTATAGTTTCACTCTTCTAATTGTTTTGTGGGAAACAAAATTAGCAAAGACCTAGTCTCTCTAATCCGAGTATTTATTCTCTGGATACAGAAGGATGCTTCAATAGAAAATCATTTCCAAAGAATTATAAAGCAATATAAAAACCATAAAGTAATAAAAATTTAGTAAACATAAGCTAAAGATTTATTTGAAAAAAGTAATCAAACTAGGATAAGTTTAATCACAAAAGACCTCCTGAAGACAAATGGTTTTATATTTTATTTTAAAGGGACCTATAGGCATCAATTTTCAGTGAGAAGAGTGGAATGTACCAGCAAAGGCAGAAGATACTGTATTATTTTTAGTGGAAAGACCAAGGCGTGGAGAAATAAAAGAGGATCTAACCAGACCTGAAAATGTAGCAAACCCTGTAGAAGAAAATGTCATGTTATAGAATCTGCCATCCAATTACAGTTTTGCATGTTGGCCAGTTTGTTAACATTCACAGTCTCTTAACCATTTTACTCTGTGTTTCTGTGTGTGCTCATGCATCCATAATATGCCTTATTGTATATAAAACTGGATATCTTACTGCACATAGAGTTTTGTATATTTTTTCCATTTCTAATATTTTAAAACTTGCATTCTGCTTTATGTGACATTACTCATAGGACTTTTTGTTGCTCTGGTTTCATGGAAGGTTTACTTTTTTTTCTAATTGTCATTATGTTTGGCAAGTAAGGGCGATTATAAATAAAACTCCAGTTATATTGTCTGAAATAATCTTTAGCTGAATGAATCTCCCAGCTTAATATTAGCATATTTTGCTTTCCTAAACTAAAATAGCCAGAGATGAGTATGTTGGTAAAGATTTGATGCACCCTGATTCTGTTGGGCAATAAGAGACTAACCCCTTACTACTTGTTCTAAATTCAGTTTGTCTTGTCTTCAAGTTAGTAAGGAAACACCGTTCTTTACCATTGCCAATGTCATTATCAAATCCCACTTATGGAAGAAGGAGGTCCTGCCCGGAGAATAAAGTCCTCAGCTAGTCCGTGGGTTCATAATGTTGCATTGTACTACTCTTCCATCACCCTCAAAATAGTGTGACATGGGCCAGTGTCAAGCATGTCCCCTTCCAAAATCAGCTTATCCCACACGGGCACAAAAGCAGTAGTTCATTTTTACTACGTCTCTATGGGAGGGCACCCAATTCAAAAGAGAGATTGAAAAAGCACTGTTATGTTAAATGCAGCTATTCAAGATGACAATTCTTTTTCTTCCTGAAAATAAAAGTTATATTCACTATGCATTTGAGCCTCTTATTGAAAATTTCTGTCTTAGTTTGTTTGCTTCCGTATTCTCCATAGAAACAGACACAGGGAAGCATCTTTTCCCTTTGTAGTGAATGTTCCACAAATAGAGAAACACAACAATGAGAATGTTTCCCTATCAACTAATGAAGTTGTCCCCTGGAGATGCTCCTGTGCACAGCAGCCTCGGTAAGGTAACATGAGCAGACAAACATTTCATCCCTTGCTCTCCCTCTACTTCTGAAAATTTAAGATGTAACAGGAAATAGAGCATTTCGATATAGGATGAAAATAACTGTTCGGGCGAGAAGGCTTCGTTCCTGACAGCTGCACAGAACTTTTGACCGTTTTCTACCATGTAGAGTAGGGTGACCCTTCCAAATACTGGTGCTAGGAGTGGTCCATGAAATGCTGGCAATCTTAGCTGATGACTTAGTTGTTTTAAATGAGAAGATGTGTATAAACATACTGCTTCGGTTTGGTCACTTAGAAAAATATTACAAGATAAAATATTTTCAGAATCTACATAAATGCTTACAGATTACTATATTAGCTACTGCAAAGGGAAATTTTCCAAAGACTGGTAATTTCTTTCCTACACAGCAACATGTGTTCCTTCTATGCAGATAAGGAAAAACAAGTGAACTTCCCAGGTATTAAAGTGAAAACTGGTTCAGCTAGACCTATGCTCGTCAAACCAAAGCACACACTTAAAAACTATATGCCACAGGGTTCACAGAATTCTGGGAGAAAACTTCTAAATTGGTGCCTGAGTTCAGTTGTATTGAAGAAGCATACTACAAAATTTAAAAATGAGAACAAAATGTCAATTTTCTTCTCCATATTTTCTTGAAAGCACCATGACACTAAGCTGGTGAGGGTACAAGGGAACTATATACAGGAATGAAATAAACACAAAGGCAGTGAAAAAGACTGAGCTCAAGTCAATGCACAGAGACAGAGTAGGTAGGTAGTCCCCAATTTGTGAAAAGTTGTAGGTAGTTGAACATTTTCCAGAGCAATACACTGACTCAAAAATGACTTGACTCAGCAAAATGAGTATTTTAATAGAATAAAAGTTACAATAAAAATAATCTGACATTTACTTAAATTACTTAAGTTATGCATCACTATATGATGATGAGGCCTAAGCTTAATTAAGCAATACACATATTTTAAATGCCATTTTAGGTATAGCCAAATTAAGTGCTTCTGGAGTTCTCTGGAAAGAGAAGAAGAAATTGGAACTCTTGACGATTAATGGTTTTGTAACACAAAGGAATCTAGAGAAGCAGGCCTGCCCACTTCTGGGAAAGGAAATGGGACTACAAGATCTAAATGTTCAAAGACTTAGAACCACAGATTCTCTTGCATCCCACAATCAGCTTCCCTTGGGGCTGTTTGCGCATGTCTGGGGGAGGAGGTGACACCATTCATGTGAATGGAAGCCCTTGGGAGTGTGCAACATGACAGATGGCTCCTGGCTAGAGAACATGTCAGGAGGAGTTGGCTACTGTTTGCACTCCCACCCTCCATCCACACTTTGATCTTCCATTCAAGCATTTATTCAACAACTATTTGTGGAAACCTGTGTCAGTCGGGACTCTTTCAGTTTACAATCTCAGAAAACCCAACTCAAACTGGCTTAATCATAAAAGAAAAATTTATTGTTTCTTGTAGTAATCCAGGGGTGCGCAGGCTTCATACAAACAGCTGGTGTCATCAGAATTCTGCAAGTCTCTCCCTAGCTCCTGGCTCCCCTTCCTCGGTGTTGGCTCTCTTCTCTGGTCACCCTCTTGGTGCAGTGGGCAGTAAGTACATCAGTCTCATAAACTGATAGTACTTTGTGATGCTTAGTTGCTGTACAAACTACTAAAAGACAAAATTCTCATAGTTAATAATCATCATCATTTTCCCTTGTCTATACTATTCACTCCAAACTCAACATAATCATCTTGTGAAAAGATTAACTTATTATTCAATAGGTGAGTAAGTACCTTGAGGAATCAAAATGGCCACACCCTTAAATAAAACAGAAGAAACTCAGTATGAATCAGAATTGTTGGGGGAGGAGCTTGGGCACCTACATTTTTAACAGATCTCCAGCCGATTCTTATGCCTAAGACCACTGGCCTGTGCATTCAACAAATAGCACTGAGAACTAGTCTGTCTACATTTGTGAAGTGTTTAAAGCAATTTGATAGTTATTGTGATATTAACATGTACCTAAATTATACTACTGTGAAACTTTTTACTGAGGAGGAAGTCCTAAGAATGGATGTTACAGGTTTTCCAAAATATGTAAGACCCACGGAAGTCTCTAAGCTTTCCTTAAATGTTATTCCTGACGCCTACTCCCACCTTCAGATAACTTCTATTCACGTATAATTTTGGGGTAAATTTAGGGTAAAGATTGATGCCTCTGTTTAAATTATCATGTGTGTGGGGATAATATCTTTGAGAAATTAACATATATTCCTCTTTTTTTTTTTTTTCTCCCAGTGTTTCCCCATTTCCTTCTGATTCAGAGAGGATCCCTAAGGACAGGGATGAAACAAGGCAGAAAGCAGAAAAGTGTAAGAATCTTTCTGGCTTTGGTTGCCAAATGTCCAAGAACTTAAATAGCACGTATCCACGGAAGAGACAAAATATTTGGAAGAAACAGGAAAGAAAGATTCTACATCTGTCATCTCTACATCCTCCTTCTCCCCTCCCCACACACACACAACTGGGAATAGGTCTCTTAATTGGTGATAATAGCAGAGACTTTGGAAGGTCCTGTAGGGAGGCTGCTAAGGGGCTACAACTCCTAAAAGAAGCCATAACTGTGGTAAACCTCAGCACGTGAGAATATAGAAGGCTGAGCATATCTCATGCTCTCTTTTCCCTGGAGCTTGGCACAAAAACAGCAATTTTCCTGAGGCTCGCTTACGTCCACCAAGATTGGCGCAGGATTAAGAGAGGGAGATGAAGGTGCTAAGTGAGCCTTGTAGACACAAACAGGAGAATTCTGAACTGTGTTGCCTCAGCAAGACCAAGACTAAAACTCTTGGTCATTTGACATGTGTCAATCTTTCTTCTGGACCAAAAAAGTGAACTGGACTGTCATTTGAAGAGTGCAGCACCATGAAATTTCAGTCATGCCATTGCCAAAAAATAATTTGTATGTATTACAAAGAGAGGGAAAAAAATGTAGAGGATTATTGACAAAGCCTTTGCCTCTGTTTGTAAGAATTTTCATATGTTTGTGTATTAGTTATCTATTGCTGTATAACAAGTTATTCCCAAAACTTACTGGCTTAAAATTATAATAATCATTTATTATCTCACACAGTTTCTGTAGATTAAAACTTTGGGAGTGGCTGAGCCATGTCACTTTAGCTGAGGTTCTCTCATGAGTCAAGATGTCAGCTGAGATTACAGTCATCTGTAATGTCATCTGAAGGTTTGACTGTGTCTGAAAGATCGGCTTCCAAGATGATTCATTCGCCTGACTAGCAAGTTCACTGTGGTGTTTTCAGGAGGCCTCAGGTTCTCTCCATAGAGCTGCTTGAGCATCCTCACAACATGGTGGCCAGCTTCCCTCAGGGGCAGAGACACAAGAGAAGACAAGGTAGAACCCACGTTGTCTTTCATGACCAGGCTTCAGAAGTTGTACATTGCCACTTCTCCCAAGATCCTACAGGTTACAAGGTCAAGTCTACTGATTGCAGGGGGCAATTATACAAGAGCAAGAGTAGCAGAAGGTGAGGCTCCTTAGCACCAGCTCAGAGGCTGGCTACCACAGCTTGCTACTTTGTAATATTTCCGCTAGAGAATAAAGGATGCTTGCCTCAAAAGAGGAAGGAAACATTTTAGTTAATTGTCATCCCTGTCAATCATTTCAGATATAAAAGAGGAGGGCAGCTCACATCACTCTCAAAGGGAAGCAATGAGTAGGTTATATTCTTTGAGCTTGACTCTGAGTGAACTTCTTTTTGTCCATTTCCCAAAACTAAGGCATTCGGTGGCTAGCGGAAGTTTTATCTTCACTGCTTAGACCAAAGTAAGAAAAATGGAACCTCATTAGCAATGCATCAAAAAATCGATGTGGATAATATCTGATTTTCATTTAACTTTATTTTACATAGAAAATAAAAGGGCATTGGTATAAAAATTGTTCTGATTGTCTGTTTCTTAAAATCCTAAACCTTTCACTCATTGCCTTATGGAAATAGCCAACCAACTTAGGACCTGGTAAGGAGAATAGAGTTTTTCCTTATATTTGTCCAAGAATTCCTGGCAGTAACCAGTGCATACCAATGACTAATGGAGAATTTTTCCACTCTCATCCCTGTGCCCCCAAAACCTTTATATAACCCTGAAAAGATGGGTGGAAGTTCAAACAGCAGAATGAGGATTTGAGCTAAAATTAAGATGCAGAAAAATCATGTAGGTTATGTTTCTTTCACACATGAGTTTTTGGACTCATGTCTAAAATTCGCACTGTGCAAGTATTCTGATAAAAATCAAACAAATGCTTCAAGTAGAAGACAAAAATATCACTGCTTTCATCTATGTAAAACAAAAACAACTGGATGACTCAATCCATTGAATCACTCCAAGTAATCAATACAATTTTTTTTAAAAAACCTTCAAAGAAGGTTTTAAACAAAATTATACAGTAGTTTTGCCTCTATTAAGAACGGCAACAACAATAAAATAATTTGTATAACAATCACTACATGAGGCACACTTTTTCACCTCATTTATTGTGCATTATGACTTCTAATTTTCATATGAGAAATCTGAGGGTCAGAAAGGTTAAATAACTGACCCAAAGATATTTAGTAAAGCCAGGATTAGAATTCCCAACCTCACAGCCTGTGTTCACTCCACTAGGCACACTGTCTCCAATAAAGTGGTCTCCTTTTTTGAACACAAAGCAAATTCAAATACTTTGAGGAAAATATTTACAATAGAAAACATCTTATGTCCACCATAGAAGGACAAAAATAATTGACCATCATTATTAATTCTAACAAGTATCTACTATGCCCAAAGTACTCTAAGATATTTTTTGTCGTATATATAAGGACCAAAATTGAGCACTGTGGCAAGGGAGCAGCAATGACATAGAACATGATATTAGAAATATAAAAAAAAATTCATTAGGATTTTTAATTCAAGCTATTGACTGCAAAATTGCTTAGGAACAATATAAGGAAAAAAACCTGCTCATTAATCAGTTCACCTAAGAGAAAATATCAGAATCTTTTATTTTATGATGTATTCTTCATCTATCATATTTCCTCATTCTCATCTAGTTGCAAATACAGAAGGAAAACTTTGACACCTTTGAACATCTGTGCTTCTTAGTTAATGGTCTCTTTACCCATGTTTTTTTTTTTGAGCAAAGAATGAAGTGATAAAATAGTAATTATATAATCTGAACTAGATTAATATTAACTCCAACGTCAATGTACTAAAAAATAGTAATTAACTTCTGCATGATTTTATAACCTTAAGGTACATTTTTTTTTTTGTATAAACTATCTTATTTTCCAAAAGACTGGGAAACTTTGGGCATATAATTATGTTGCAAGAACAAGTAAAGTATGGTATTTAAAGTCATGAGGCAAAATTCTTTGGCTGACTCCATTTGTATGACCTTGTGAGAGTGGAATTCTTGTGCCTCAGTTACTCTATTAAAAACATGGATAAAGAGAATTTCTCTATTAAAAACATGGATAGAGGCCGGGCGCGGTGGCTCAAGCCTGTAATCCTAGCTCTCTGGGAGGCCGAGGTGGGCAGATCATTTGAGCTCAGGAGTTCGAGACCAGCCTGAGCAAGAGCGAGACCCCATCTCTACTATAAATAGAAAGAAATTAATTGGCCAACTAATATATACAGAAAAAATTAGCCGGGCATGGTGGCACATGCCTGTAGTCCCAGCTACTTGGGAGGCTGAGGCAGCAGGATTGCTTGAGCCCAGGAGTTTGAGGTTGCTGTGAGCTAGGCTGACGCCACGGCACTCACTCTAGCCTGGGCAATAAAGTGAGACTCTGTCTCAAAAAAAAAAAAAAAAACATGGATAGAGATAATTTATCCATTAAAAACATGGATAGAATTTCTCTATTAAAAACATGGATAGAGAAACTGAGGCACAAGAATTCCACTCTCACAAGGCACACAAATGGAATCAGCCAAAGAATTTTGCCTCATGACTTTAAATACCATACTTTACTTGTTCTTGCAACATAATTATATGCCCAAAGTTTCCCAGTCTTTTGGAAAATAAGATAGTTTATACAAAAAAAATGTATCTTAACATTACAAAATCATGCAGAAGTTAATTACTATTTTTTAGTACATTGACTTTGGAGTTAATATTAATCTAGTTCAGATTATATAATTACTATTTTATCACTTCATTCTTTGCTGCTGTGTCACTGCTCAAAAATTTTCTGAAATGGCTCTTTACAAATCTGAGGAAAGAGGGATAGCTGTGGGAAATTTTTTTAAATTGGTGGTCAGAATTCAGTTCTCAGATGACTTATTTTCAATATCTGTACCTCACCAGCAGCAAGCTGGCAATGGTGAAAAAACAAAAATAATTATGCAATTAGTATGAAACTTTGCATTCAAAAGTACTTTTTACTTTCCAAATGAGGAGGGGGAAAAAAACCAGTCCCCTTGTCTCATGTAGTTTTCTCAGAGTATTTGTTTAGAAAGATGTATTAGAAAATTTGCTGCATTAGTTCAAAGTGCATCCATGATTTTCTTGCTCTTGAGGGTCAGATTTGCTGTGCAATCTGAAAGCCAAAATCCTTCCCACAAAATAAGAAAAAGACTGAAATTCCATCTGAAGCTCAAAGCAGCTTTTAAAAAATGTGAAATGTTTGAAACTGTAGCATATTATTTATGTTTCATTTCACTCTCTCCGCTTTGTGTTTTGAAAAATATGGGAAGCAGAATTAGTACTCGAAAATCCCACCATAAAAAAGGTTTTCTGTTTCTAGGTTTACAGAAAATACTGAAATTCCCTTTGTAGAATGACCTCCATCAGTTTTACAGAGACAAGTGATAGGACTGCACTTTAAACATTAATAATGCAAATTCTTCAGTTATTTGAATTTTTGACCTCTTAGAAATGTGCCACGACCTATACGAATGTGATTTAATTTTATTAGATGTGTCTGGACTTTCAATACAATCTAGCATAGAAGTAAAGTTTTAATTTCCTTATTGAAAGTGCTTTATATAGTTCTTATAGTCAACAGAGGACAAATGCAAATAGATCTGAGGGTTACATGAAACCTGCTAATACCCCGGGAAAGAAAAGCCAGGGTGTGCTTATTGGTTTTATTCCCAACCACTTTCTTTATTGGTTCATTTCACATCAATCTTACACCTTGGAAAAATATAGGTCTGAAGGGTCACATGAATGTGAAATTTTTCTCTTTATAACATGGAATAGAAATTGAGGGCTTTTGATATTGTCATGGTAATGACTCTTTGTAAATACAGCTCAAAGACCTATTTCAAGCCAGACTGAGCTGGAACAATGTTTTCTTTTTCTTTTCAATTATGAGATTGGAGTAGGGGTTGAGGAAAGCTCTGGTCAAAACAGTGGAAGAAAATGGGGTTAAAAAAAAAAAAAGAGTGTGCCTGAGAGAATTTCTCTCACTTATGCCAATGTAGCATAGTTTCGTTCATCAGATCAAAAAAGATATTTGTCACATCTCAGGTGCACAAATATACAACCTATTGAGAATTGGAGAGGAAAAGTGGGAAAAATAAGAAAGTAGAAATAGAATGGACTATTTGATTACAATCTTCAGTTTAAAAAAAGTTGAGTTTTATGCTAGAAATGATGACATACACACAAACATAAGAAAACTCTATTTTCAACACAAGAAATTGATTTTTTTAAACCAGGACTTGCAAAATAATGTTTCAGCAAATATTTAAATACCTAAATTACTTATTTGTATCAGGTACAACTTTGTTTTCTTCTAACTGCAAAGGAATAAAACCTTTAGATCACTTTATTAAGAAAAAACAGAATAGACTGAAGACAGAGAAGTGATAATGACTATTATTTTAAAAAATTCTTATTCTCACGCTGAGACTATAAATTGGATTTCAGGTTTTATGATCTCAGTGTTATCTTACTCTCTAACCATCTTAGCAATTAAAAAAAAATAAAAATGAAAGCATCTTCCCTACTTCAGACAAATCAAAAATTTTGGAGAAACAAATTTAGGAAAAAATCCTTGGATTTCTTAAGCTTTAAGGACAATTTAGAGCTAATAATATTGGTTGCTGGTGCAAAGCACGGTGTTTTAAAGTCACAACACAGTCCATATCCTGCCCCTCCCTTTAAGGGCTCATCTTTTTATAAAATATTCTATCGATATTTTTTTAACATTTGATCTTTGCGTCCAGGGAGCAAGTGAAGGAAGACTTCTATAAAAGAGTTGTTCACAGCTTCCATCCATCGACCCTCCTTTTCATCGACAAGAAAGTAATGTCTTGTGTCTGTTGACAGGCTTGGGAAGTATTTCTGCAGGGCAGCTACCTTGTGGCAACTAGAGGCTGTCTAGAGAATATTTGAAACATCTTGGAATGGGAGATAATGAATGGTTACTACTGAATGTTAACATAGGTAATTCCATTTTAAAATGGCCCAGTTTAGTGGAGTAAATATCTAAATTAATTTGAATTTCATTACCTTGATTTTGTGAAACTGACACCTTAATGCCCAAGGGTAATTCTTATGTCTTAGCCATCTTCCCAGTTGGAGTTGGTAGTACTCAGCCTCTTAGATGAGACTGCTTTGTTTCTATGTTAAAATAAAATCTGCAACTGGCTTCCCAGCCTTACTTTGTAATTCAATTGTGTCCACCCCAGTGGGAGAAGGGAGTGATTTGCTAGTCTATTCAATGACATGCCTTCCATTTAGAAGCACATTCATAAATGTTTGAGAAGTGTGCTTTTAACATTAATCAAGAAATTACATGAAATGAACTGAGTATAACCACTATTGAAGATTAATATTTAATACATAGCACTTATAAAGATAGCATGATTCCATCTTCATCAACCCTAAGAACAAAACAGAGCCCGAGTAATCCACAAAAAAAGATGGCTCCCATTTTCCAGAGTGGGAATTAAGGCAAAAAAAGGAAAAGAACTTTCCAAAGACAAAGAAAGAGGAGTACTGGAATTAGGATTCCAGAGACACTCAAATCCCAGATATTTCTGACACTGGTTTAAATTCCCCTCCATTTTAAAGGAAAGGAATGGGCATTTTTCTGCGACTTCCTGCCAATATGAGGACTTAGGAAAAAGTCGGAAATGGGGCCTTCTAAAGAAGTCTGATTTTGTAATGAGTGATAATGTGAATTCCCCTTCTTTGAAAGCATCAAATATCCTCGCTAGTGCCAAAAACCTTGAGCTTAATCCTGCTAATGAAGCCCGAGAGTAAAATCTTAAATTTGTACAGTTCTTTACAGTTGATAAAGCTTTTTCATTAATACTATCCTCCTTAGCTGTTTATTTTTCTTCATTGCATTTATCAACACCTGGCATAGTGTACATTTATTGGTCTATTTTTTTTTCATCTTTTTCCCACTGCTAAAATGTAAGCTTCCATAAAAGCAGAGACTTTAGTCTGTGCTGTTCATCCCTAGATCTTCAACATCTGTGCTTGGCACAGAGTAAACAGCTAGTACTTGTTAAATGTGTAAATACTATTTCCTTTGAACTTTGAAACCCTCTGGGGAAAAAGACAGGTATTTCTCACCCTCTTTACCAATGAGAAAACCAAGACCTCAAAACATCAAATTATTCATGTTGATATACACAGGTAATTGAGATTAGAGCTTTTAGAAAGGTTAGGGCTACTGGATGGCCCTTCTGGTATTACTTTGCTGACTTGTGCAATGGGACTAGACTATGGGTAACCAAAGATCTACTGTCGTCAGACTCAGTCCATTTCACTTTCCATTAAGATTTATGCAAGAGAAAAAAAGAAGTTCATAGTCTTCTTTAAAACTACAGCTGTCAACATTTCTCAGCTTTTTCTCTTTAATCCTTTTCCTATATTAAATTGCCCTGGGAAGGTGTTATCTCGTCACCCACTTTGTGTTTATGATTTTCCTCCTGGCATTTTCTCTTCCACCCTGTGTAATTCGTGTGGCACACAGATGCCATGTATTGAGCCCTTTTTACGCAATGCTAGGCATTTTCTACTTGTCTGTTCACCATAAGGAAGCTGCAGATCTATCAGGCTCCAAAGCCCAGACTCTTTCCACTTGGCCAAGTTGCTCACATGCAAGTTCTGGCTCCTTAGAGGCAGCCTCAGGAGCCCCAGAACAGAGCACCCTGTCACCCTTGACAAGCAATAGCTAACCCTGTTAGTTTCAGGGGTGTTGCTTAGTTTCAGGGGTGTTGTAGCCTAGGAGCTCTATGTGAGCAACTGGAGATCAGATTATTAGACCCCAGCATCCCTGATACTTTGGGGATGTCTGAAAATCCCCTAGGATTTGATTTAGAATTCAGAGTGAAAAAGAAAGTAATGATCCAGCCAGTAGTTATTCTGGAAGGATTCAGTCCTTGGTGGTAATGAGTGGATCAAACTGATCTTTTCTCCCTCCTTCACCAGCTACACCAAAACATTTTTGTAAAAATACTGTGCTTTCTTATATTTCCACTCCCTGTTCCTTCTTTCCTTTCATTCTTAGTGAAACACAGAGTTCCAAGAACTGCAGTGAGCAGCTGCAGAAGGTGAGCCCTCCAGACTCTCATGTCCTCCCAGCATTTGTGCTAATGCTGCCCCTGAACAGGTGCATGACAGCACCCAACCCTGTCCAGCCCGGTCACTAGAGCACAGAGGCTCCCTCCAAACCAGGCTGAAGGGGAGGGGTGAGGGACTCAGACAGGTCTCTTTCATTGAGAATGCTGAGCAGCCCATGAAAATAAATCCTTTCTTAACCTGACCTTCAATTACTAACAGTTTGTGAGGTCATTTGAGAAAGGAACTAAGCTAAATAAACACAGTTTCATTGGTGGATTTATGACACTTTACAAGCAAGATAGACTTCCTCAGTGTAAGGCAAAGTTCTGGGTTCTGCCAGTCCTCTGTATATTAAAATAAATAGGGCCTTCACCTGAGTGTCCTGGGGCAGGGCTGGGCTCAGGCTATTCCTTCCAACTGTCAAACAGCATATGTTTGTTGAGCTTTAGCTTGGACAAGACGGAAATGACGCTAAGAATGTTCGTCGTAAAGATGAACCACAGGGTTCAAACAGCAAGCCGAGCCTTAGCAGTCAAAGCATCAGGGAAGTGGGAGGAGAGAGGGTTTGGATCCCTCTTGTAGTGACTCCAAGTGCCCATGGCCAGGGAGACGCAGAGTTCCTGCATCTTCAGATGATCCAGATATCTGAGAAAATTCAGTCTCGTGTCTATGCCTGGAGATATTACAATGTTTCCCCCAAAATAAGCCCTAGTAGGATTTCTAAGCATTTGTGCAATATAAGCCCTGTCCCGAAAATAAGACCTAGTGATGGGCGTGGCTACGCAGCAGATCTGCACAACCCATGCATTTGGTCGCAGTGCGGTAAAGAAGACGAGCAGCCCTTCTCATCTGCCCTGTGAGAGCTCTATTGTTCGACATGAGAGATTGGGACCAATGGTTCTAAAGGAAATAGAGTTGCAAGAAATTCAGGATGGAATTCAAGGTTTGGAGAGTTATGATGATGTTCCAGAAGAAGACAACTTAACTATATTTGAAAAAATGTAGATTGTTGTACCGTACTTAAAAATAAAAATAACACATCCCCTGAAAATAAGCCCTAGGATGTCTTCTTGAGGAAAAATAAATATAAGACCCTGTCTTATTTTCAGAAAAACACGGTAATAAGACAGAGAACCACTTTATATTTGAGCTTTTATGAAGTCTCTCATACTCTGTTTTAGACAAAAATTGTTTAGGGAAGATCAATTAGCCCACATAGACTTCAATTAATGTTAATTTAGTTGTTTGTGGAGGCCAAGCTGATGAAATTTGTGTTAAAGAAAAAAAATAGAGCCCTGTCCCCACTCCCTAGATATCCTGATGTCATTGGTTGAACTTTTAATCAACTTTTTTTCTTATGAATCCTCAGGTCATTCTCAGGTTTGGCCAAGGTTGCAAAGCACTAACTTGATAAATTAGCAATTTTTTTTAAGAATAGCAGATTTAGGAATTATTCTTGAGGTTAGAATAACCTCACATTGACAAGCATTACACTTCACTGTTAGTCATTAATAGGTGACAATTAAAAATGTTTTAAATACAATAAGTGTTTAGGTTGTAGTGATTATGAATATATATCTATAAGAGTCATGAACGATAAAAACCCTTCACCTAGTGGGTGATTGAGGCTTGAATAAAATTTCCAACGACAGCATTGGGGGATGCCTCATAAGGTTGTTTGTGTTATGTACTGCACAGCTCCAAAGAGTTGTTGCGTCAATGTGATAACATTCACATCTCATTGGGGAAATAGAGGTCTAGTTACTATTAAAGCATTTGTCATATTTAGACATATATAGTGAGAGGCTCCTCTGACCATTTTATACAGAAATTGTAGCAGGAGTGGATTTTTTCACTCAGCAAAGGAACTGAATTCTACCTCTCAGCCGACATCGGATAAAAGAGAATGTTATGATACTGGAGGTGGAGACATAGAAGCTGCGGTAGACATCTGTCCTTTATAGCCATCTAGCTTCCCTGCCTCCTTTGTCTGGCATTAGGCACCAGCCCCCTACATAGATTTTTCTCCTGAAGGAAACCATCCCATGTGGTCTGTGTGTCGCTGGTGTGGCCCCACTGTCATCACCACCACAGAGGTGGACACATGATAAGCCTGGTCAGTTACACACCACTGACAGTGATTGGTTCAACAATGGACATGGGACGCAGGCTGAGCCTATCAGAATGTCGCCAGGAGTTTTCTATCAGACCTATCTGAGAAGCTACTCTCTTTCCACTGAGATTATAAAGCTAATAGAGTGTCTATTGGACTATGTGGCAGAGGGTGTTAATTGCTCCAATATCTGTTCTCTCCTTTTGTCACAACAACAGTTTTATCTAGGCAAATAGTCTTATACTAATAGAATATACAGAATAAAAGCCTACATTTTCCAGCATTCCTTGCAGCCACGTGTGGCCATGTCAATAACACGTAAGTGAAAACGTCATGTGTGAGCTTTCAGAGATCTTTTTTTTAAGAGAAAGTTACCCTTCATCATTACTTTCCCCAGTGCATCCTGCTGCTTGGAACATGGATGTTATGGCTGGAGTTCCATTTTGGGCCATAAGCAATGTCCCCCATCCAAGGAAGGCAGGGTGGAAAACTGTAAGGATAGGTAGCTGAAGATTTCATGGGATATAATTGTCTTATCAGTCCTGAATTGTTAACAACCAGACTCTATGTGAGAGAGAAGTAAACTATCTTGTTTAAGCCATTCACATTTTTTAATATTACTCACAGCAGTAATTAACTGCCAGTTAATCTCGGTTAATTCAGGTTGCCTTCATCAGCATGTCCACCACATGGGGAGAGACTGCCTGAACATGAAGACAACACAGAGAGCAGAACAAAGAGGAAAAGAATTCTGTTGATATAATCTGAGTCACTCGATCTAGTCATACTTGAAACCATACTACCTTGTGCATTTTTCAGTTAAATAAGCCAACATATTTACTTTTTTGCTTAAGATATTTTAAATTGAATTTCTGTCATTTGCAACAATAAGAGCAAGTGTCCAGAAGAATCTAGCAATCACGAGGAAGGTTGCTCTCAAAAACGTATATGACACCATTTTCACCAATCATGGGCTATGGAATTGGGAGTCAGGATCAATTTTTCTTGATATTTCCAGATTCTTAAGAGACAGGGAGGTCTAAACTAATGTCTGGATTGCATTAGCACCCACATTGGTCCTTGATCATGGGCATGTTGTTTTTATTATTTAAAAATGCTACACGGGACTCCAGTGGCTCATAAGACTTAAGAAGAAATTTCCCTGGAAATTGGTAATTTAGGAAGGTTCACTTGGCTTCTAAGTACAAGAGAGTCTGAAGGGATCTGGAGGGATGGAACTGGATGCCAGAGGCAAGTTTAGGAGTCAGAATTGAGAAGCCGGGGGCTTAGTGGCAGTGTGAATACATAGGAAGGGACGAATGTTAAGAAAAATAATATGATCTCTAGCTTTAACACATGCTCTGTGCTACTGGCATATTAGTGAAGTGCTTTTCTGTTCATGAAGTATTTTTGCATGTATTATCTCATTTGATACTTGATAATTCTTTGGAAAGGGTAAAGTGGGTAACTAATTGCACTATTTTACAGAAGTGAAAACTGAGGCTTAGTGCAGTTACAGGTCTTGCCCACAGTCACATAGGTGTCAGGGACCAGAATCCAGATTTTCTGATTAGTAGTCCAGTCTGGATACACTGGCTCTCTCTGTACACAGAGTCCCATCTATAAACAAAATTTCCTTTTCAAGTAACTTCATTCAGTTGTGTTTATGAATTCTACTTCACTGTTAGTCATTTCATTATTCTCTTCTTACTCATGACTTCTCCTGAGCAGTGATTTAGCCTAAAAGACCAAACTTTATCCTAAAATGAATTATCTTTATTGTGCAATATTGGAATTTAAGAGTGGAGGTGGAGAGCTGAGGGGGTGGAGGGA
Organism: Mirza zaza; assembly: GCA_008750895.1. Taxonomy (NCBI): domain Eukaryota; kingdom Metazoa; phylum Chordata; class Mammalia; order Primates; family Cheirogaleidae; genus Mirza; species Mirza zaza. The sequence continues at coordinate 77,539 of VSMD01115954.1, read as the reverse complement.
GGAACTACCAAACAACAAAAACCACAACCTTGAGTCCCATAGAATGGATTTATGTTAATTTTATAAATCTTTTCCTCTGCTTAGTGCCTGCGATATGAGATCACCTCTCATTCATTATGGTAGCAGTAGGCTTGATGATTTTAATAATTTACCGTTTCAAGAAGCCATGGGAAGAGAAAGGAAATTGCTTTTAGACAGTGTCTTATTCAAGCAAACGGAAATGGTTTCTGAACCACAGAAAACAAATAAACATGCCTCTACCTGGAACCTCATTCGTGTTTGCCTGTTGTCTGGCACTAAAAGATGGGCTTTAAAACAATGGTGCAGTGTGTGCCTGGAGACTCTGAATGCGAGTGGTGCTACCTGAAGGCTAAAAGAAGAGGATATTGACCGTGTCTAGGACCACTGAGCTTGGATGAGCTCCCAAATGCTGAGTGAGAAACCACGTGCTAAATATCCTTCCATACAGAAAAATAAAATTCCAAATTCTTAATGGTCAGCTCAGCTTTCAAAACTTCCAAAGAAGCATATTTTATTATTACTCAACATATAATGCAAATATACCACATATAGCTGTGGTAGACAACCAACTCTCCTAATATCAACAGTTGGCACTCTGGGACGTTGTTAATTCTTCTAAAGAATTTAGCATTTTTTTATTCTTATCATGTCCATTGATGTATCCTGCATTCTTTGCTTGTGAAATTAAAAAAAAAAAAAAACATGTTGTTTGGAATTCTGTGGGATCCTGCTGAATTCCTTGGGACCATGGTCAAACATAGCTGAATGGTTATCCTTTTCCATAATGTTATTCTTGGGCATGGAAAGGAATATCTTTTCAATAAAGGAAAATTGGCAAGGGGATTTTTTTCTTGCAGTAAAGTCCTGCTTTGGCACAAAATGTGAGGCATTTAGGGATGCAAACATCTCATCTTCAGATCCTTACCTGGCAAAGCCATAAGAGGATACATTTCCCTGGCAACGTTCAGCAATCTGCAGCACCACGATGGGTCTTGGGTCTTTGGACTGCCCCTCGATCAAGTGGTAGAAATCCAAAGTAAAGCAATGTGACCTGGCAAACAGAGCTCCAGGAGCAGCATGTGTGGTTTCTTCCATTCCTATGGAGATCCTCATTTGGCTCCAAGTCCACTCGAGACACAAAGTGTTTCCAGATCTTTGGCAGAAAAAGAAATGCCCTCTTTTCAACTTTCACTAATTCAAAGGAATCAAATGCTGACAAGAAAATATGAGCACCATCTATGCTTTTGATACAGCAATAGCTGTGTAGATTTTAGTCTTTATGCAATAATAGTGTTAAGAGTGGCTACTTATAAGGTCACTGTAAGTATATAACATTTTTTTCCCAAGCTATGGGATATAATATGAGATAGTAGATGAAATATGTATATCTGTGCATACATATATATACATATGTGTATACATGTATATGACATGAAATATGATAAATGTATATGACATGATAAATGATGATAAATGTATATGACATGATAAATGTATATGACATGTATATGACATGAAATATGATAAAATATGTATATGAATATGTTCATGTTTATGCATGTGTGTGTGTATAAAGTGGTATATTTGAGCATGCAGGACTCAGGTGTAATCATAAAAAGGTGCTTTATTATTGTTCACTATCTTCTTCTGTTCTTTTTAGTCAGAAGATATCTTCCTCTGTCCCTGGATGGAAACAGGAAATCCCATGTTTTTTCTGAGCACAATTAGAATATAGAATATCCTGTAATCACTTTAAGTTGTAAAATATAATCTTGATTCAGATATTAGAAATTCCAACTCGATCCATGAATCAATGTGGTAGAAACTATGGTGCTCTCTACCCCACCTTCATCCCATTTTAGTGCCAGGTGGGCACACTCATCTCTCAGCTGCTGTGAAGGTTGTCTACGCATGGCTCCCACAGGGTTCTCTTGGAATTGCCCTTGGCTGACAGGTGCCATCTTGCCTGGGAAGTCTTAACCACCCAAGCCCCTACCCCACACATCAACAACTGACTACAAACATACAAGAGTTCAGCCCATGGCTCCAAGGGGATCAGTTCTTCTGTGCAACTTATGTCACAACCCTCTTCCCTAGAGGTGAGGCCAAGGATAGACTGACTTCTTCTGAAATCTTCTTATCCCTAACCTTACTAACCTTTTCTTAAGTGCATTCCTCAAAAATTTGTTTGTTCCTGAATCCCATTCTCAGGCTCAGCTTCTAGAGATAACCCAAACTAAGAAAAAACAAAACAAACAAAAAATACCTTTATGTTCATTCCCCACCCTCCACTCAAGGTAGAGCTATCTACAGGAGGAAGGTGGACATCTTCAGAGAAGGAGGATTCATTACACTACCTGCCCATAAACACCCCACTCACCACCAGCCGGCTGCTATTATCAAGTCATTGTCCTGCATTTATTGAAATGAACATGTGATTTTTTAAGACTACAAATATATTGGAATCCATTTAGATTTTCTAATTTTGAATCATCCTTATACTTCTGGTGGAACAAAAAACTTAACCATGATGTTTTGTATAATCTAAGGCTATATTTTTAGCACACACTTACATCCCTTTAATCTCTTCTCCTTTCTTCCCCATGCTGATATTATCTACAATTTCAGTTCCAGATCGTTAACAGCTTCCCCCTCCACCACACACACACATCTGCCTTTGGCTCTTGAATATTTTTTAGGCACAATAAACTTGAGAACATTTATTTAGTCGTCCTTATTTTCCATATCTTTGGCTCCACCTCCTAGATTTATTTTTCTTCTTATTGGAGTACTTCCTCCAATAGTATTTACAAAATGGTTATTTGCATAGCAAACTTGGTATGACTGATAAAATCTCCAGTGGACCCTACTGAAATTGGGCCATGGGAGTCCTCTGGGTGTCAGGCACTCAAAAGTACATTTGTGGGCCAGCCCCCAATCTTTGAGCCTCCACACTGCAACAGTGCACTTTCTAGCTGACCTCTTCTAACCCCAGGTCTTGACTCAAGAAGTGCACCCAAACACTCTTACTGCTGAGACCTTTTTGCCTAGAAGGAAGCTCCTGGAGGAGGCTCCTTGAAGGCAGTTCAAGTCTGGTCACCTTCACTCGGCCCACAGGAAGCTCATGGACCCTTGGGCTTCCAAAGCATCAGCCCCTCCCCACTGACTAATTTACCACCTCACTAGGGTCTTATGGGTCTCTCCCGCCAACCTCCCCAACAGGAAGAAGATGTGAAACTCCTGGGGACACATATCAGCTTCTTCCAAACACGTTCTCACTGCTATGCCACTCTATAGTTGGGCAGAGACACTGATGTTCTACAGCTCAGGAAGCCTTCAGCTTAGGAATGAGACCCACCATCTCCCATCTTGCAAATATCAGGCTGGACAGAGTAAGAAAAATATTTGAAAGTTTAATAGAAAAAACAAAGCAAGCAAATTAAGTAATTTGCAGAAGATGAGATCTCAGTGACCAAGAAGCATAAGAAAACCTAGGCAAACTCCCTAGTCATCAAATTAAAACAAGGAGAAATCATTACATACCAATTGAATTTCAGTTGATATTGAAAAACAATGTAAAAGCTGATAACACCAATTGCTGGGGAGAACATGGGGAAAGGGAATTTATATATTGCTTGTAAAAGAACAAATTGGTACAATTGCTTTGGAGAGCAATATGTTAGTACCTAGAAAAACTGAAAATGAGCATAGCACATTAATTACAATTCTAGGTATATTTTTCAGGTCTAGAGATATTCTTGTACTTATGGCTAAGGAGAACTACACAAAGGTGTTCTTTACTACACTGTTTTGAAAAAGGGGAAATTAAAAACAATCTAACTGTTCATAAATAAGGAATGGATGAACAAACAAGGGCTTATTCACACACTAGAATACCATACAGCTGTTAAAATGAATGAACTAGATCTACATGGGTAATCTTACTAAAGAGACAGAACCAATCTAAAGTTACACAATGGTACATAGGATTCCATGTACCATGGAATATATGTATATAAAATATATGTATGTAAAATATTAAAACACAAAACATTACTATGTCTGTTCATGGACATATACATAAGAGCAAAAGTATGAAAACCTTCATGAAAATGCTACCAACAAATCAGAAGATGGGGAGGAGGAATGGGAAAGAGATGGAGGAAGGATAGTATTAGATGCATTCATAATACTTTGTTATAAACTCCCAACAAAAAATGACCTGAAACAAACAAATGGAAGACTAACATTTGTTAAATCTAGGGAGGTGGATATGTATGTGTTATATTTATTCTCTGAATGCTTAAAATATTCAGCAACAGTTGTCTAGAGGGATATGTACCAGCTGACCACTGTGAGGCCAGACTTGTTTCTGGCCTCTGCTAAAGACAGTTATGTGCTCTGGGACAAGTCCTTTAACATCTTTCAATCTTAGTTCCTCTTTTTGTAAATGGAAGGTGGTACCATTTTCCCCAGCCTGTTTCAGTGTTTGGAAGATGATTATATAAAATAAAATATGTAAAAAGCCACATTGAAAACCATTAAGAGCTAGACAATTTTAAAGAAATATTACTGTTTATATGTTGACATGTAAAATATGGATACCCACACAAAATAATAATGCTAGTTCAGAGAACAGAGATCAACATATTGTACATCTTTACTATTGGTTTTTATATTGCCATTTTGATTCTGAAAAATTATAGTTGTCATCTGATCCTGCTCTGGTACTTGGACAAGTAGAGGCAGAAAATTGGGTCTTATCATTTATCCCAAGCCTATCCCTGGAAACCTCTAAGAATTTGAAAGCATTAAAGTGCAAGGATCTACCAGAAACCCCTGGGAGAAAAACACGCTGCACGTAAACATGGTGGTTTAGGAAATGTCAGTTTAGCAAAGACGACCGCTGGCAAAGGGGCACGATGTGTGCTTCCATTTAGAGCTTTAAAATTTTATTTTAAATAATAGCTTTGGGAAAGAATGTAAAGTGAAGAGAGAACAAAAGTAGCTTTTAGCACACGTGCTCTTCTCCGTTGCGCTCTTCTTAATATATGAAATCTCCTCGAAAACATTTGTTAGATAGAAGCAATTAAGGCTGAGGCTCTATCCTCTCTCCACTAATTAATTACAGCAAATGAGCCTGTAATGTGCATCATAACAACTTAATAAGCTGGGCCAAACTATTTTAGATTCTGCCATGCTAGTATTTCATCATTGCTGGGCTATGTAAATTAGGTAAGTAATATGGCAACATGAATAGCTTTTGAATTACCTGTGCCCTTCAAAATAAACTCTGTGTCTTGAGCGGATGTAATATTTACAGGGCAGAGGTGAGAGCAGAGAATGGCATAGTAGAGGTGAGGACAGGGAAAGGAGGAGGAGACAGGGCAAACATGAACACTCATACAAACTATCATATTGCCTTCAATAACTTAACATCCATCCCCTCTGCGGCATGTCACACTGGCCAACCAGATGCCATTCCAATGGCTCCTTCACATTTTTCCATATTTGTTGGACTTGAATGGTGAAGAATACATAAACACATTAGCCTCTCTTTTCTGACATCATTGGTTATATTATCAATTCCTGCCTCGAATGTCTAACTGAACCTGGATCAAAGTGTGACTAATACAAGCTCTTCTTTAGTAATGTCTCTGCCTTTAATGAGACTTTAAAGGCAAGTAGTGACTCACTGAGTCAGTGAATAGACTCTGTGCAACTGGGGATGAGTTAAAATACGGCTTACTGTCAGGGAAACAGCCAAGGGCCCCAGACCAGCTGTGAATTATCTCAGACACAATTATCTGAAACTTTAAAGCCTGGTTTATTTAAAAAATCAAAGGTCAATATGTCTTCCCTGGAATAGCATCTGCTACCACTTCAAGGTGTTAATTGACTAACTTCAACAAATGTCAAACAGATCCTCATCTCCCCCTCCTCCAAGAGCCAATGGTTCACCGGACGAAGGCATAATCAGGCATTCCCAGACAAGAAGGAGAAAAGGAGTCATGGGGGAGCAGATCTGGAACTTAAGGTCTATCCAGTGATCTTTTCTGTGCATCCTTCTTTCCTGTTTATTGTTTTCATCAAGTTTCTCCAGAACATATAGCTAGGGATTTCCACTATAGAATGGAAAAGACAGTGGAGCAATTCTGTTAAATATTCTTGAAACATGAGCTGTTTAGGGGCAGAGGGGGAACACATGAGTCACAAAAGACCAAAGAAATATCATATAATCATAGGCCAGTGGCAATGAGATAAGATTAATCAGCGTCCTTTCTCTCTTCTCATTGTCGCCCCCATCATCTCTAGGAAGTGACAGGAGAAAAGGGACACGCGCGCACACACACACACACACACACACACACAAAATCTGTTTAGGGCATAAGGGCAACTTCAGTAGTGGTATAAATTATAATTGAATACATTTCTTAAAGTCTCTTCTAAAATATATTTTACCCTCCAATTTGTGATGCTCCTAGGATAAGAAGTAAATATATGTAGACATTTCACTAATGATGGTTTTGGTAAATTTTTTGGACAGAATCAAGACTGAACAGTAAAACTGGGGCTCTCACTCATTTCTCTCACAACATCCCTCCCATCACCTCTCTCCTCTGCAATAACTATTTTCAGCAAGTTCTTGCTTAGATGTCAAAGGATAAAAATTTCAGATGTGTCTCTCCCAAGTTCAAATACATTTTTAAGAAGGCAGCTCCAAAACTCCAAAGCCTTCGAAACTCAAAGGAATGCGAGGCACAGAGATGCAATGGTAGATGGTCAAAGCTGAGTGCCCTGTCAATTGCTCTCCGATCCACTTACTGCTAAAGCCAAGCCTAGAGATACTTGAACTAGAATAACTGACCAGTGAAGAGAAATCTACATCGTGTTAACTATTGACTGGTGAAGTAGAGTGTTTAAAGGAATTCTAGCTTTAAGAAAACTGTCCCCTGAATTAGATATTTTCATAAAGATATTCTCTGTGTAGAAAAATATCTAAGCAAGCAATTTCAAAAGGCTTGGGATCAGTTTAAATCCTATGATGCCCCAAAGTATAAAAAGGTTCAGTCAGCAATACGTGACCAACTAAAACATTTTTTTTTTCAACAAGGAGAGCCAATACTTTTTATGTATCTTCATCACTCCCTGACAGGCCATAAATACACTATGTATTTGCTTAGAATAAAAAAATAATGAGAGATAGCCAGACAATCTTGCCTATTATATTTCAGTGACTCCTACTGTTCTCCAGATTTTTTTTTTTTTTTTTTTTGCTGTCACACTGCCCATGAGGGCTTGAGCAAAGCCCCAGGTGTTCCAGTCTCTCAGGTTAACGAGCTTGTCCCACTCACCTAACCACGGAGGGCTTCTATGAAGTTCCATGATGGCACTTCCCAGAGCAGCCTGGCAGCCTTCAATTCCAGTAACAGAAAAGTCCTCTTGAACAATAGCTCATTTTATTTACATCAAATTTATCAATGTTATATCAACTATAGAACAGTATCCTCATTCAGAAAACAAATTCCAGCAAGAGAAGTTCTCCAGGTTTGTTCTTTCTTTTAGCATTAAAGCTGCCTTTTGAGAAATGAATAACTGGCATAAAATGTTCCATCTTATCTAAAGATTTATATCAGTTATCCAAAGTCCAAAAGCACAGTGTATTTTTTTTCCTTGAATCTGTTCACATTTATTACACATTAAATCATTTGATTCTTGTAAAAGCCTCCTCTTCGTTTTGGGAGAAAGTTGTTCCCTTTACTGATGTTATTGATACATAATAGATATGCATATTTTCAGGGTACATGTGATAGATAATTCAATGCACACATATAATTTGTAAAGATCATATCGGTGTACTTAGAATATCCAACCCTAAATATTTGTCTTTTCTTTATACTGGAAACATTTAAATTATTCTCTTCTAGCTATTTTTAAATATACAATAGATTATTGTGAACTATAGTCACCCTATTGATCTATCAAACACTAGGTCTTATTTCTTCTATCAAACTGTATATTGTGCCCATCAATCCATCTCTCTTCATCCTCACCCCAACACTTCCTGGCCTTTGGTAACCACCAGTCTACTCTTCTATCTTCATGAGATCCTCTTTTTTAGCTCCCACTATGAGTGGTGAGACACACAACATTTGTCTTTCTGGGCTTTGGTTTATTTCTGTTAATATAATGTCCTCCAGGTCCATCCATGTTGCTGCAAATGACAGGATTTTATTCTTTTTTATGTCTGTATAATATTCTATTGTGTATATATACCGCATTTCCTTTACTCATCCATCAATGAATCCCACTCAATCATGGTGAATGATCTTTTTAGTGTGTTCTTTAATTCAGTTTGCTAGCATTTGTTGATGATTTTTGCATCTATGTTTATCAGGGATATTAGCCTGTAGGTTTCTTTTTTGTTGTGACTTTGTCTGATTTTGGTATCCAGCTAACGCTGGCCTCATGAAATGAGTCTGGAAGAATTCCCTCCTCTTCAGTTTTTTTTTAAAGAGTTTGAGTAGAATTGGTATTAGTTCTTCTTTAAATGTTTGGTAGAATTCAGCGGTGAAGCCATCAGATCCTGGGGTTTTTTTTGATGGGAGATTTTATTTTTTTTTTAATTTTTATTTATTTATTTATTTTGAGACAGAGTCTCACTTTGTTGCCCAGGCTAGAGTGAGTGCCATGGCATCAGCCTAGCTCACAGCAACTTCAATCTCCTGGGCTCAAGCGATCCTACTGCCTCAGCCTCCCGAGTAGCAGGTACTACAGGCATGTGCCACCATGCCCTGTTAATTTTTTTTTTTTTTGTATATATATATTTTTAGTTGGTCAATTAATTTCTTTCTGTTTTTTTAGTAGAGATGGGGTCTCGCTCAGGCTGGTTTCGAACTCCCAACCTTGAGCAATCCGCCCACCTCGGCCTCCCAGAGTGCTAGGATTACAGGCGTGAGCCACCACGCCCAGCCTGATGGGAGATTTCATTATGTCTTTAGTCTTGACACTCACTATTGATTAATTGAGGTTTTCAATTTCATCATAGTTCAGTCTTAGTAGGTTGTGTCCAGGAATTTTTCCATTTCTTCTAGGCTTTTCAATTTGTTGCTGTATAGTTGTTCATAATAGCTTCTAATGATTGTTTGCATTTCTGTTGTCTTGGTTGTTGTCTGCATTTTTGTTTGTGATTTTATTTACTTGGGTCTACCATGTTCCATGTGCTGATGAAAATAATGTGTATTCTGCAGTGCTTAGGCGAAATGTTATGTACATGTCGATTAGGCCCATTTGGTCTCATATATAGTCTAACTCCAAGGTTTCTTTATTGAGTTTCTGTCTAGATGATTTGTCCATTACTGAGAGTGGGATGTTGAAGTCCTCTACTGTTATTGTATTTCATCCTATTAAAGAGACTGAACCAGGGTCTTCTTTCTCCCAGCTGGTGCACTATTACCTGTCTGAGCTTTCAAAAGAGTTTGAACATTACTTCCCAACCACAAAATACCCCTGAACTGGGAAGGAATGGATCCGTGCCCCATTTGTGAATAAGCCAGGTGAATCAACTTTGTCTGTGCTAGAAGAGGACCAACTGCTTGACATCGCAAATGATGGTGGCCTTAAAAGTATGTCTGAGACAACTTCAAATCTCCATATATCCTGGATTAAAGTCAAAGCAGAATATCCCAAGATTGCCACAAAAACACTGAAAAGCCTCCTGCCATTTCCAACATCTTATCTTTGTGAAGCAGGGTTTTCTGCAACGACAGCAACCAAAATGAGATTACGGAGTAGACTGGACATAAGCAACACAATTTGGGTGGGACTGTCTCCCATCACCCCCAGATGGGACTGTCTAGTTGCAGGAAAACAAGCTCAGGGCTCCCACTGATTTTGCATTATGGTGAGTTGTATAATTCTTTCATTATGTATTACAGTGTAATAATAATAGAAATAAAGTGCACAATAAATGTAACGCACTTGAGTCATCCCCAAACCATCCCCTCCCCCTCCCGCCAGTACATGGAAAAATTGTCTTCCATGAAACCAGTCCCTGGTGCTAAAAAGGTTGGGGACTGTCACTCTACAGCTGTGAAGCGAAACCATCCACAACCACACACAACAATATGAATGAATCTCACAAACATAGTGTCAAATGAAAGAAACCAGAAACAAAATCCTACCCATGTATGATTTCATTTATACAAAGTACATAAACAGATGAAACTAATCCCATGTTTATGTTGTTTATGTTATATAGGTGCAAAGAGAAAGCCAGGTGCCCACACAATAGGAGTTTTCATGCTCCACGCTTTCCCCTTCTCCCACGGGAGGTTCCACCTCAATTACCATACATGTGATAACACTAAGTCAGTTTTTTAAATGAATACTGATGCTGAAGCTAAGAATAGGTAGACACAAAGACATGGAGACGTACTTAACGCTGCTTCCAGGGGAGAGGAGGACATTGTGATGTTCCCACAAACATAGACCCTATCAAGGAAGAGGTTTTTCATTTCCCATTTATATCCCCATCAAAGCACAGGAAAGACTTTGATTTAGGCTATGGTTACACGTGGTAACTTTTTAGGGGTGATGTGGTGGAGGGAATGGGTTGGTAAGGGGGGTGTTTAAGAAGACAAGTAGACTTATTGAATGCATTTTACACCAAGGCATTTGCCAAAAACCATTATACAAACATGTACTTCACACATAATCTTTATGAGAAAAGTTGCAAGTGGATATTGCACTAAGACTCCTGGAATTTGTATCAACGTGCAAAAACAAACCACATAAAGATGAAGATATCAGCAGAGGATATTGCTATAATTGAATATAGCTTACAGCAAAGATAATTCAACACATTTTATAATGTGTATGAGAGCTAATTGTGCTGAGTAATGAATAGTAAATGGTACAGATAAGTAGTTCAGTGTGGTCTATTCTTACTTGGTCAACCAAGTTTCTCTATCTCTCTACTTCTCTCTCTCTCGTTAATTCACTACCCTACAACTTTTTCCATGGCAGGGGAAAGTCTAATGGAACTTGCCTCAGTAATCTTCCTATCTCAGCCTCCCAAGTAGCTGGGGCTACAGGTGTGTGCCACCATGCCCGGCTAATTTTTTCTGTATATTTTTAGTTTTCTAGCTAATTAGACAACTGGCTAATTAGATATCCATTAGTCTATCTTCGTATATCTATGGCAGAGGCTGGTGCAAAATGTATTCAATAAATGATTACTGAATGGGTGAAATGTCAATATTGATAATTAACCCTACAGATCTCTCTTTCATCAGTGTTTCTTGTGCTCTACTCATCCATAATAGTTTGTCACTGTCTGTGGGGCCCTTTGGCGTTCTCACCTTCAGATGCCCTGAGCCATTCTCCAACTGCTTATCACTTACCACCTACGACACCCACCCTTCTCCACCCACAGATCCACCCGTCTAGCACTCTGGGTTCCAAAAGTCTGGAAGCAGCAGGACTCTGGGATACATGCAGATGGCAAATCAACAAAGGCAGTGATTCTCGGTCCTGCCTGCACATTAAGGCCCACTCAAGGAAGTTTTAAAACACACTGATGGCCAGACTCCAATCTCAGAAATTTGGACTCAGTTTGTCTGGGGTGCAGCCCTGTCAGCTGTGTTTTTAAAAGCGTGCTGGTTCATTCTAACACAGCCAGGGCTTAGAACCACTGCCTAGGGGATGAATGCATATTTGCTACATGTAGGGAAGAAGCATGAAAAGGCAGGACACAGGGGAAAGTAGAAAGAGCTATAGACGTGGCCCTGGGCATCTCAAGGGAATAAAGGAGGAAGAGTAGGGATGGGGAGAAAACCAGCTGAGCAAGAGGACCTGTTCTTGGTCAGGACCTGGGCTCTAGTGAAAAGAAGCTGACAACTCCCAGATGAACCTCTACTCAATCCTAAGCGGCAACTAATAAGTGAGCTTCTGGTGGTGCTACTCAGGGCATGAAAGCTTGATTTTAATCTGATGGCGGAAGGACAGAGAAGAGGACTGGGCATATGAAAGGTTGAGGAGGCCGCAGTGAAGGTGGTCTGCTGCTCACCAGCACAGCAGCTTCAGGCCCTTGTCCCCTGCCCCCTCCACCTCCAGCCCCGTACTCCTGTCTGCTAAGTGCGTTGCTTTGTCCCTGGCCCACCACACTTTCTCTTTTCACTTCCTCGCTGGAATTCTACCTTTATACAGGGACATTTGATGGGAGCATTTTGATAATGGCTATTATTATTATTTTTTATTATTTATTTATTTTTTTCCCAAATTCTGTGGGTACAAATATTGTTAGGGTTACATATCTTGCCCCTGCCCCCCCTCCGCACCCTGCTCTGCCAGAGCTTCAAGCGTGTCCAGTCTTCAAGTGGTACGCCCTGTACCCACCATGAAAGTGCGTACCCTTCCCCTTCTCCCCCCTTCCACCTGTTCACCTCCCTTTAACAAATTTTTTTTTTTTTTTAGACATTTTGGTTACAGTGTGTTTCTTTGCCTCTCCCTAAAAAGGGATAGAGGTAATCCTTTCCCCCCTACAATGCTCATCACATCCTTAAGATGTGGGTCTCCCCCCCACCCCAGATCCCTGTTGAACACTACAATTATTTGAACACCATAGTTTTAGGCTGTCAGTACCAATTTGATGGCAAGTAGATGTGTAGCCCATTTTCCAGGTCTTGTGTCGTCTTGCTTTGTATTACAGGCTTAAGCTTAATCCACATTGGCATAAACGGTGCTAGTTCACTATCGTTTCTTAGGATTGAGTAATATTCCATTGTGAGTATATACCACATTTTAGTTATCCATTCATGAATTGATGGGCACTTGGGTAGTTTCCATGACTGTGCAATGGTGAATTGTGCTGCTATAAACATTCGGGTGCAGATGTCTTTATAATAGAATGACTTATGCTCTTTTGGATAGATGCCCAACAATGCTATTGCTGTGTCAAATGGTATTTCTATTTTTAGTTGTTTGATAATGGCTATTATTATTTTTATTGTAAATTTAGATTCTGCCTCTTCACTTTGAAGACTACTTCCCCCCAAAACCTTCAAGTGCAGGCTTTAGAAGCAAAGACACCTAAGTTTGAATGCTGATTTGCTCACTTATGAGTTATAAAACCTCAGGCAACTGATTCTCTGAGCTTCAGTCATTTCTGATCTATAAAATGGAAATAATAATGTCTACCTTGAAAGATTTTATGAGGATTAAATAAGATCATAAAAAGAACTTTCCTGACTGTTGGAAGGTACATAACAAATATTAGTGTTCTCCCACTCTGGATAAAAACTATCTTTCAGATGGTGACTACTAGCCATGGTGTAGCTATTAAAATTGAAATTAATTAAAAGTATTTAAAATTTAAAAATTCAGTTTTTTTGGTTTCATAAACCATATTTCAAGTACTCAAAAGCCACATATGCCTAGCACTCTGGGAGGCCAAGACAGGTGGATCTTTTGAGCTCAGGAGTTTGAGACCAGCCTGAGCAAGAGTGAGACCCCATCTCTACTAAAAAAATATAAAGAAATTAGCTGGACAATTAAAAATATACAGAAAAAATTAGCTGGGCATGGTGGCGCACACCTGTAGTCCCAGCTACTTGGGAGGCTGAGATAGGAGGATTGCTTGAGCCCAGGAGTTTGAGGTTGCTGTAAACTAGGCTGACGCCATGGCACTTTAGTCCAGGCAACAGAGTGAGACTCTGTCTCAAAAAAACAAACAAAAAAAAAGCCACATATGCCTACCTTCTTTGTACATCAAGACAATACAAAATTTCCATCATTACAGAAAGTTCTAGGGAATAGCACTGCTTATACAACCAGAGCCTGCTTAAGTGTAGCTCCAGTGAAGATGGGAACCACCCATGAAGCACATGGACAGGCAATGAGGGGCAAAATGAGTCCTCTGATCAGACTATCCCAGGTGTAACACACATGCTTCTTCTTCTTGTCCACTTCCAGGAAGAAAAGGACACAAAAAAAAAAGAAGACTCTGAAAATCTCAAAATAAGCCCAGCTTACTCAGCAATTTCGCTGAGGCTAGGCAAGTTCCATTAGACTTCAGCTCTGTGTAAGCAAATAAAGCCATCCAAGGTTGTCAAGCAAAGGCATATTTGCCATGAATTATATTTATTATCCACTCACAGCTTTTAGACACCAACTTGGTCAACTTTGAATTCATTTCCCTAGCAACCTGGGCTAAATTAAGCAACGTGGCAGAGCCATGAGGCAGAGAGCCTTTTGAGAACATCTAACCCATCATCTCAGACTTTGAAGTTGCCTTTAATCTTAATTGCTATGCTTAGGCCAGCCTGCCAACAATTGTCATCTGAGGCCTAGAGTCTCCAGGTCACTAGTTCAGGTCATGACTTGTTTAAGCAGGAAAAACAAGAACATGATAGGCCACGGGGTGTGGTTGTACAGTCTGTGCACTGCACAACTCCATGAGGTACCATTTACAACGTTATCATCATAGATTCGTATATTTATTCTGCCAATGTCCCAGAAAATAGCAATAATGACTTAGGAAAGGGGTAGAATTTTCTAAGTTTCACAAAGGTACTTTGTACATTAGCTACAGAAATGACTAGGTGGCTTACTCTGAAGCCAGAGGGCAGAAAATAGACAAAGATGTTGAAATCCTTAATCTAGGGGAAATTCAGCATTGGGACCTATAATGTCCTGGATATCCACAGCAGTCTTTGTTCCAACAGCTGCTGGAGAAATTCTGCCTCATGATTCACTAGGCTGGATCAGCTTTGCCCTCTGGATTTAGGGATTTTCACTGGTTCTGACTGGGTTCCCACACCAACGTGGTGGTTCTCAGGCCCGGCTCTCCACTTACCTGTGGAGTTCTTTAAAAACATATCTCATTCTAAAAGTAATGTGATTTGGTATTGAAGATTGTGGAGTAGGTCTTCGTCACACACTTTAAAAGTTTAGAACTACACTACTAATATAAAGAAATAACATCAATCTTTATTGATAGCGATTATAGAATACTCGGACCGAACTTCAGAGTGTTAGAAGAAGTGAGGAAGGAAATGAAAGAGGGGGAGAAGGGAAGCCAGGCCCAGTTAAGAACAGACATCTGTCCTCAACTAAGTCCCATGGTAGCCCAGCATCCCACATAGCCCAAGCTCAGGAAGAACAGGGCTCACTGGGATTTGAAGTGTTAATTGCAAGACCACAAGGGATTCAACATTATCTTCCAAAACTGATTCTTATTCACTTAGAGGATCTTGAAATTACCTACTAAATAAGCCAAGAGTGGCCTGTTTCTAGCTTGTTTCAGGTGAGAACTGCTTAGTCTCGTTACCCAGTTCAAGAGTGCTCTCCGAGTCATGGTTTATACTCAATTCACATTTAGGTCTCAGATAGCACGTCCCCTTGAAACCTCCCTGGAGTTAAATCTGCCCGGCCGATCCTTCCTGTGCCATCTCAAACATGAGTCAGTGCTTTGCTGTCTCCTTTTGCCACCCCGATTTAGCGAGAAGTGTTCAGAATTCCCAGAAAAGCAGACATTCTAACTGGTTCTTAGTAATAAAGCCAATCTCATAAATGTATGCTGTACTTTCAAATGCATGTTCTGAGTCTAAAAATACACATCCACTTTGAATTCATCTATGTCTGTGTCGACTGAAGATAGATGCTAAAAAAAAATTAAGGGAGAAAAACATATTTTCTCCCTCCACCATTTTTACTCATACATGTCTTTTTATAGCTTTCAAAGGCCAGTTCACCTCTTATATTTTCTATTACCTTTTCCCAGCCCAAAGTAACCTCCTCACTCAGGATTTAGATTGTCTGACCCTCTTATTGAGTACTTATTGATACATTGTATTACGACACCTCTCCTAGTCTTTTCAGTCTTCATACAGGAGTGTCTTTCTTACCTGTTACATTCTTCAAATGTGGCCACAATGGGTAGTACATAGTGGAGAACGTGTGCTTTGTAGCCTTCACTGAATGTTAAAGGAATTCATTATGGAACAATCCAAATTCATGAACCAATTTTATTCCATATCTATCTATGCTCTTAGGAGAGAAAGAAAGAATATGTCAAGATATAAGATAAAGTGCCCTGGTTTTCTCGCAACTTATAGGACTCAAATGGCATGAATCCTCAAATTCCTTTGATGTGTCAGGTTTTAGAAATGTGAAGGGATCTCCAATATTCCCCAAATCAATTTTGCTCTTACTCTGGAACTCTTTTCTTTATCAAGACCTGTACCTAAGCACAGGGAAGAAGAACTCAGAGGCAGCAAAGATCCAAACACCCTCTACAGACATGTGCCTTTAAAGAAAAAAAATTTTTTTTTGAGACAGAGTCTCACTCTGTTGCCTGGGCTAGAGTGCCATGGTGTCAGCCTAGCTCACAGCAACCTCAAACTCCTAGGCTCAAGCAATCTTACTGCCTCGGCCTCCCAAGTAGCTGGGACTACAGGTGTGCACCACCATGCCTGGCTAATTTCTTTCTGTTTTTAGTAGAGATGGGGTCTCACTCCTGCTCAGACTGGTCTTGAACTCCTGAGCTCAAGTGATCCTTTCACCTCAGCCTCTCAGAGTGCTAGGATTACAGGCATGAGCCACCACAGCTGGCCTGAAGGAAATTTTTTAAAGGGTGAGGCAGAATGCTGCCAATTCAACTATGACATATCATTAATTGTAAAACACATCTGATTTGAAAGATGTTGAAATGTGAAAAAATGTATATATTAAAATTAATGAAATATGGTAAATGAATGTGATCTTTCAAAATAAAGACATTATATAATAAAAGTTAGAAACCTCATTCATTAAAATATGAAAATATTATCAGAAATCTGAGAACAATTTGTCTGAGAGAGAAGCATATCTTAGACCCGCCTCGAAAACACGGAGTACCAGGCCAGATCCACGATCACACTGAGGTCTGATAATGGCCTATAATACACCAAGTACCCACTTACATTACCAGAAGGTGAACTGCTGAAAAGGAACAAAGCTTATGGTGTCATGGTCTTTTGCTTCAAGAGTGCATGAGAGTTGCAAAACGAAGTCCAGAAAGAATGCACTAACAGGAGTTTCATGTCTTTGTTTTAAAATAACGAGGTTGCTCTGATGATGTTGCTCACCACGGATCTTTATTAGGCAGCATGCTGACAAGCTGGTCCACGCTGAGCTGTCACTCTGCCTACTCTTGATCACATTCTACAGAGCAGCCACAACTCCCTTCGCACTGCTTTGTGTGGGATTCATCACACGCATTTGTATCATGCTTTGTTACATGCATGTCACTGGGTGGCAGAAAGTGCCTTGCAGACAGCTGTGTTTGCTTGGGAGCCTTGCACAGTGCCTGACACACGGTGAGTAAGCCCTCAGAGAATTGTGAAGAGTAGACGAGCAAAGAACTGACCAAAGGAAAAGCAGGCTTAGCGCTCAGTTCTCGGGTCAGCAGTTACCCAATAACTCAATAAAGAACGACGTGTGAGGTTGTTGCTCTGCAGAATGTTAGCCAGAGGAAAGTGAGTAGTAGGATTCTTGGTGCATGGTGGAAGGGTGTCTTCCCCTTTCATTCTCCCTCCCTGGCTATGAATGGAAAGCAATTCCAAATGCTCTTTTAAGCATCCGATGTCAACATCAACAGTAAATTCAGTAATCTGGCCTTTAATCCTTTTCATTCCAAGATAGCCCAATTTTCTTTAACAATGAAGTAGAATCTAATGAATATATTTAAATGTCCCCGGTGGAAACATTTCCTTTTTTTTTTTACTAACCTCCATGGATGTTTAACCCTGCTAAGTTTCCTCCATATAATTTACAACACATTCCATCAGAACCCAATAGAGCTTTAGGGATCTCTACACATGCGCATTGGCAACATTGAGCAAGATTAAGATGGCTGTAGAACTGCCTTGAAGTATATTAACATGAGCCCAGTATCCTTCTAAACTCAGATAAGCAAACAAATTAATTTTGTACTTGCCGTGGAACTCTCTTCTTTATCAAGACCTGTACCTAATCTCAGGGAGGGAGAGCCCAGAGGCAGCAAAGATCCACACAAATGCACTTCTTCTGGCAGCACTGCAGACATGGCTGCATTGTGTTTCCTGCCTCACAGTGAATCACGGTGCCATCTGGGCTGCCTGTCTTAAGAATGCACAAGGGGAAAGGAGATGACATCATGCAGACCTGCACCACGGCTCGTGCATGGGAAAGAGACCACAGTCCTCCAGTGCCATCAATGAAACAGACAACGAGCACTGGATTCCTGGTGCCCCATCACTGTCCTAGGACTTCATGATGCTGGTTTCTGTGGGAGGAGTCCCACAGAACATTTAGATCAGATAGCATTCCGGAAAATAACAGAGATAAATATAATAAATGTATTATATTTATGTATTTATCATACATTTATATAGTCATGCATCATATAAGGGCATTTGAGTCAATAGGATACCCAACAGTGGTCCCATAGGATTATAATACGTTATTTTTTACTGTATCTTTTCTATGTTTAGATACACAAATACTTTGTGTTGCAATTGCCTACAGTATTTGGTACAGTCACATGCTGTATAGGTTTGTAGCTTGGAGCAATAGGCTATACCATATAGCCTAGGCATGTGGTAGGCTACACCACCTTGGTTTGTGTAAGTACACTCTATGATGTTCACACAATGATGAAATCCTCTAACTATGCATTTCTCAAAACTTTTCACAATTGTTAAGCTATGCATGACTATATTATTTATGTAATCTATATTATATATTATATATAAAAATGCATAATTTAAAAAATATATCCAAACATATATATTTTTAATAATAAAATTACATATATATTTTAAATCACCCATACTGGCTTTCAAAAATGGAGCAGTTACTTTTACACCTCAGCAATATTTTATGAAGCAGGCACGAACAACCAGTATACTAACTGTTAAAATAACCAATAGTTGCTTGAAAACCAGGAAGATGTCTTGTCTTATACATGTTTCTATCTTCATAACCTAATGTGGTGCTTGACACATAATAGGTATTCAGTACTGCTTGCCGAATGAATGAATTAATGAATATCTTACATGAAGACAGATGCCACCTAAATTGACCACTCCTTAAAACTTAGCTACCTGTCACAGCCTCCATCCAAAGAAAAATAGAAGTAAATTTCTGTCGTTTGGACCTTTTCATACTGCTATCCTGGCCACAGCTAATTGGTCTAGGAATTTGTGCTAAGGCTAAAGGATTATGTTTAAGGAAGGACAAAATGTATGAGCCCCTTGATCTAAGACAGATTGATAGGAATGACCCATTTTGTTTTTGATTTTGTTTTTGTTTTGAGACAGAGTCTCGCTTTGTTGCCCAGGCTAGAGTGAGTGCTGTGGCGTCAGCCTAGCTCACAGCAACCTCAAACTGGACTCAAGCGATCCTACTGCCTCAGCCTCCTGAGTAGCTGGGACTATAGGCATGCGCCACCATGCCCAGCTAATTTTTTCTATATATGTTTTTTGTTGGCCAATTAATTTGTTTCTATTTATAGTGGAGACAGGGTCTCGCTCTTGGTCAGGCTGGTTTTGAACTCCTGATCTTGAGCAATCTGCTTGCCTCGGCCTCCCAGAGTGCTAGGATTATAGGCGTGAGCCACTGCGCCCGGCCAGGAATTCCCCATTTTAGATGGTGGCCATAGAGTCCCTGGCTGCCCTCCTTCAGGAAGTACTCATACAAGTAGCACAGAAAGGACAGTCACAAGCCCTGCTGCTGAATCAGGCAGGGCCCAGAGTGGCTGATTGCCAGCTGTGTACTTACCAGGAACCCTATCACTCTAGGCAGGTTCTCCCCAACCATGTTCTGAGAAACAGAGTTCTAAGAGGTGAGCACAGATACCGCTTGATAATAGTCCGGAAATGCTGCATACCTTGTCCTTTCTTGGTCACTCACAGTGCTCACTTGCACAATTAAGTCTCTTAGAAATCTTGCTCCAAAAAACAAACAGTTTAATCCTATTTAACAGAGGGTCCAAAGCCTTCATTTTGCAGCACACTTATTTGCAGAAGTATAGCAGAGAACCCCTGATTGGAGAAATGAAGCCCTAAAGTAGCCTGGATGTATCTCTTTTCTCACAACACAAGCCTAGCTAAAGTTATGCCTTAATTATGGGCTTATAAATATTACCCTTAGGAATGGAGACTCAAACTTATGAGAATGAAGCCACAGGATCAGAATTAGATCAGGCCCTTTTCTGTAAAGTAGTTACTCAAATTGTAACATGAGTCCAAACTTTGGGTTCCAAAATTTTCAAGACTTCATGACTTCATCCAGGAATCCTAAAAACAACTGCGTTCATCATCCATTAAAAATGCAACTTTCATAGTGTTCCACCGACAAGGAGAAAAAAAGTTCTTTGTACTGATTCTATTTTCATTAGTGCCTTGCCAGGAAGCATGTAAACAATTTTAAACCAAGCAAACACATGTGCTAAGCAGAATAAAACCCATCTTAATTGCTGCCCTGCCAAGGAAAAGAACTCTGAGTAACTTGTCAAATAAATAAATGATCTATGCCTTCTCTTGTCACTTTTCTTCTCTCCAGTAAGTTTAATAAATAAAACTGATGGTTTGGGGAAGAGTTTTAGGTCAGCTATTCCCATTGTAACATTCCTTCACCTAAATATCAGTTACCACAACATTCCAAACTTTGAATCAAAAGCTGTTTCCTGAATTTATTTTGACGCATATCAGAAAACAGCATTGAACCCAACAGCCCTGGCTGGAGTTTCTTCTGAAACACGCCTGCCTTTTCCTTTTTCCTTTTCTTTACCTCTCTCCTTCCTCCCACCAACCTCCATTCTGTACCAGAGTATGACTCATTAAGCTAATGGTAGGAAAACAAATTCCTTTTGTTTTTTAATCATTTGATGCTTACAGCCTGAACTACCAGGCAATGTAACTTTAACCCATCTAAAAATTTTAATTAGGATCAAAAATAACTAAAACAGATTAGTTTAAGCAAATATCCCTAACAAAGGAGAAGAAACTAATAGTTTTAGGAATATAAAATTCCAGCTCTGGGTAGAGATAAAAATTAGTGTTTTAGGGCCAGGTGCAGTGGCTCACATGTGTAATCCTAGCACTTTTGGGGGCTAACGAAGATTGCTTGAGGTCAGGAGTTTGAGAGCAGCCTGAGCAAGAGTGAGACCCCATCTCTACAGAAAATACTAGAAAAATTAGCTGGGGGTGGTGGCATGCACCTGTGGTCTCAGCTACTTGGAAGACTGAGGCAGGAGAATTGCTTGAGCCCACGAGTTTAAGGTTGCAGTGAGCTATGATAATACCACTGCACTCTAGCCCAGGTGACAGAGTGAGACCGTGTCTCAAAAAAAGAAAAAAAAATAGTGTTTTAATGAAGAATTCATAAAGAAAGAAGTAAAAACAAAACAACACTCTCAATTCTCGTGTGCTCCCAAAGTAAAATAAAATATTCTTGACATCGGAAACTCTTCTCCTGTTATATATCAATCAATGACTACTTTTGTAACTAACAGAACAACTCTGGGCAAGATTTCAACCACTGTCCCAGGAGTAAAATTCAAAGCAAATTTTAAGAAAATGTACATACATGGCCAGCTTTCACACTCAAGAGGTAAGTAATAAATTATTCTTGAATATAGAAATTGCTATCTAAAGTGTAGACACGGAAGTTGGTATTAAATTAGAGGAGAATGTGGCAAAGATAGATATAAGTTCCAATAACCTATAGGTATCAGTTAGGAGAGAGAAATAAAAGCTACTGGAAGGAAAGAAAATTAAAGGCTAGAGGAAAATAGGTGGCGAATTTAGTTTCTGTTCCTGCTCTTTTTGAATAATTTCAATGTTTAGATTAAGCCCTTTATTGTTTCTGCTTGTATTTTGTTTCTGAAATGAGTGATAACATAAAGTCGCTCAAATCATATCACTAGGACATACTAGAAGAAGAAAAAATATATGGTAGCTTGGTGTTCCAGAGAAGGCAACAGGAGTAGCTGAGCACACGACCATTTCTGAAGAGCAACTGGAAGATCATGACTACCTCTACTGTGTTTCTCCGAAAATAAGACCTACCCATAAAATAAGCCCTAGCAGGATTTCTAAGCATGTACGAAATATAAACCCTACCCCGAAAATAAGAACTAGTGCTGGGCGTGGCTAAGCAGCATATCTGCACAACCCATGCATTTTGTTGCAGAGCAGTGAAGAAGACAAGCAGCCGTCTCATCTGCCCCATGAGAGCTCTTCTATTGCTCAACATGAGAGATTGGGGCCAATAATTCTAAAGGAAATAGAGTCGCAAGAAATTCAGGATGGAATTCGGGGTTTGGAGAGTTATGATGATGTTCCAGAAGAAGACAACTTAACTATATTTGAATAAATGTAGATTGTTGTACGCACTTAAAAAAATAACACATTCCCTGAAAATAAGCCCTAGGGTATCTTTTTGAACCTTGTCTTATTTTTGGGAAAACACAGTACATGTTGTTTCCAAGGTTTTGTCTCTCATCCTAAATTAGTTCAGAGAAAAATCCTGTTGCTTTGTGTCCCTATTTTCCTGCCTGCAATGGGAACACAATGGCTGTAGCTACCATGGTCACCTTCAGAGTCTGGGTATGAGAATTACACCTTCAAGATGGCAGAGAGGAAACCTAAAAGGTCCTAGGTCCCTGATGAATGTGCTGTGTTGGCTCTGGCCTGTCTACTATAGGATTTCTTTTATATGAGAAAAAAAAATAAACCCCTTTCTTTTTTAAGCTGGTCTCTAGTACTTGTAGCTAAATAAAATTTCTAGCTGAAATAAGTTCAGTTCCAAAGTGCATCAATCACAACATAAGAGGCTTTGAAATCATGTCATCTGAAAAAGTTTGAAGGAACTGAGAATTTATGTTTGGGAAGTGAAGGAAATGGAGAACACTGGAAAATAGCTATATTCAAATACATAAGCCACTGACATATGGAGAGCCACAGAAGCCAAACCAGGCAGGATGGTGAAAGCAAGAGTAGCAGATGTCAGCCCAACCAAAGATATGTTTCCAACAGCCAGAATGGGCTTGCCATGGATGAGTTGTCATCACTGGAAGGGTACAAGTATAGGGTGGCTGTCTGCTCCATGGGAACATGGTAGAGGGGATTAAAACACTAAACGGGGGCACTTGGCAGTGGTGACATTTCCTTAAATTTCCACGCCCAACACAGAAAGACTATGAATCCATGAGCTCCTAATGCCTAACATCCAATTCTTTTGGATAAAAAAATATATATATATATTTATTGAGTGCCTGTGATGTGGATTTTATTGCTGTGCTTTGTTTATTGTGTTTAGCTAGCTTTACATCACTTGTAGGCCTCTTTCAAAGACAACTGACTTTTCAGTTAGTTTTGGAAAAAAGTGTCTACAGTTTGTCAGAATTTATACAGACATGGTGGGTTCGTTTGCAGCTGAGCACTTGTCAGAGACATTTGTTGCATCTTTATCGTATGCCAGGCACTAAGCTACAGCATGCTTTCAATTGATTATCTATAATTTTGCAATAATCCTATGAGAAAAGTGATATTGTTATTTTCTTTGTCAAAGGAGAAAAATAAGGCACAGAGAGTTTCAATAATTTTTCAAGATTATATAACTAAGGGTGATGCCAAAATTGGAATTCAGCAATCAGACTCCAGAATCCCTTCATGAGCATACTGTATTCTCTATGACTATTCTATAGCTGGCTTCAAAAAGGCATATCCACCTAAAGATCATAAATAAAATTACAATTAAATTAACATACTATAAAATCAAACTATAAAGAATAAAGGCAGATGTCCTGTGTATTTTGAATAGTTCTTCACCAATATTTTCTTCTTTCATGTTCAATGTAATTTTATTCCAGTCTCTAAATAACACCCATGAAAAACAAATCTGGAATAATACAAGTTAAAATGGCATATGGCAGCTATGTGACAAAGGTCAATATTTAGTCCCCGGATAAACTGGTGAGGGATTATAGGCCAGCCTTTCTCCACAGCTCTAATTACTCTTATGAGATAGAGGAGCCCTGACAGCAGTCCAAGCCTTCTACCAATGAATGAGTAGAGGCATGCTCACCGATTAAAAAATCTTCAAAGCAATCATTTTTCATGATAAATCTGACAACAAAATTAAAAGGCCACATATTAACTTAACATTAAAAAACAAAACATCTCTTTTGCAAAGGATCCAAACTTTGTCTCTTAGAACTTTGCTAATACAAGAATATGAATACGGAAAAGTTGGCACATTATAACTATTTCATTCTGAATTATTATCTATGGTCTCCTTAGGATTTAAAATCTGCCCCTTAAAAGCTGAAATAACCGCCTGATTATTTTATAAAACCAGTAACTGGCATTACAATAAATAGATTAAACATGGGTTATTAAGCATCTTTTTACTCTAATTCATTTCTATCTGGTTTTAGTTTTAAGTTTTTTGGAGCTTTCTCCCGTTTTGCCATTTGTTCTTATATGTTCTTAGTCTTTCTTGCAAGCTGATTAGTAATGATAAATTCAGGATCAGAATTAGAAATCACTGCCTTCAAACATGCCCAAATATATGGCATGCGTTTCATCTCCCGTTGGCACAAAAGCCGGACACATTCCACCCCTCTCACCATGGATACTATCTCATTTAGCTTAGCCTGAACTGTGCAGACGGAAAGCCGGATGGATCATTAAAACAGTTCTGCCTCTCTTCCAACACTCAGCCAATGTGGATCAAGTGGTCTAATTGAAACACACTTTCAGAAAAGGCTCTGAAAAGGACAAGGAAGGGGGAAGGTTGGGGGAGGGAAGGAAAACAGTAAGATTTGTAGAGATAAATAAAGGGAGGCCAAGAATACTTGGCAACTGCTATCATTTTTGGCAGGTGTATTTATGATGTTAATGGCAAAAAGCAGAAAGCCAGTAGAAAGCCCTTCTCACTGACCTCAAAGGTATACAGATCTATAACTTGCTTGACTGAATATGTCCCCAGAAAGCAGTGGCCCTTCCTGTCCCTCCCAAGAGATTACCGAGGACTGAGCCTGCAAGCCAGGAATGTTCTTCCTCTTATACCCAAGCAGTGCACCTCAGCACAGCTCTGTGACACCAAATGCCTTCCCTGGGACAGTAGCCAGAAGGGTGGTGGCTTTCTTTGGAGACTGGGCATTAATTAGGTTTTCTTTGCTTCCATGAGATAACCCTGCAGATGCTTTTCTTTGCTCTGAGTATCAGCACATAGAAAAAAGGGTTGCGTTTTTCTAAGCTTCCAAGCAGCCAACAGTTTGTGTGGCTTTGACAGCTGCCAAGTGATTTTCTAAGGGAGAAATAAAATGACAGGAAGGTGAAAAAGTCAAATCTCTTTCCTGCTACAACCAGGACCCAGCACTGCTGATATCCTGAGAGGGAAAGAAAAAAATCAATGTTCTGACTTGTGCTGACTCCCACTCTAGCTGGGCAGTGCCTCTTTCCTCTCCAGTTTGAGCACGTTGTACCTGAATATGCTGACACACCTGGACAAATGCCACCCCACGTTTGGTGCTATTAACACAAACTCCTCAGCTACTCAGAACTAATCGCTCCAACAACTCACAGCCTGCACCAGTAAACAAGTACACAAAACCTTCCAGGCAGCCAGAATACACATCATGACATTCATATCCCAAAGCTAGAATCGTTACTCTCAGGAGAGATCGCCAGACCTTTGCCCAGAATCCAGCTCACTCTAATTCAGATGTCCTTCTAAACAGTTTGGCTATTTGCTACCACAGGCCACGAAGATTAGAAACAGAAACATGAAGCAATGTGTACAGCCCAGGCACACATCCTGACAATGGTACAAAGACAGCTGACCCTCAAGGAAGAGAGAATTAATGGTACCACACAGGCAAACCAAAACCAATAACAACAACACAAAATAAAGATGATTTTAGAAAAGATCTTAATAACTTAACAACTTCCTTAATATATTGCATCACATAGTAAAATAAATCATATTTATAATGAGATTTCTGAATCATCAAGAAAAATACAAATGCTTGGTGACAGCAATACAAATACTTTCTTATGAAAACAGTGGAGTTCTAATAATTTTTTCTAAAGGTTTGACACTTCAGTAAGTAAAATTCCATTTTTCCAAAGCCTCCATTAATTACTAAAATTTTTATACTTCAATATTTATCTTTAAGGTACGTGGTCATTTATCTAGCTGCCTAAGACTTGGACAGGGCAAAGGCAAGCCAGAAAATGTGAAAGTGGATGAAGTACGTCAAATTTGTGTTACTGGCAATTCGGGGGTAAGGGGGAGTCTTTAAAAACGTAGAGGTACTAAGAAATTTGCCCGAAAGTTCTTCTTACTCTTCAAGAACACACTGGTACCAATTCATGTACCCTGAAAGCTAGCAGTTTGTCAGTGGCGTGAGAAAGGAGGGTTGCTCCTTCTTCATAAAACACTTAGAACGGTGGCTCAGAATCCTAGCTGATCCTCAGAATTACCTGTTGAGAAGAAAGGTTTCCAGGATCCATCCTTGGATATGCTAGTTTGGAATATCTGCTGGGACCCTGGGCTGTGCATTCTTTAAACTTCCACTGTGTTTGGAACCATTGACCTGGGATGCTATGGTATGGGGGGTTCTCTGAGTGCTTGGGCTTCTCACTTCAGCTTCCTCTACCTTGAGGGATCTATAATCACCTGCCAACCCCGTCCAAAGGGCAGTTGGTGCTGCCTCTGGGGTATATTTACATTCAGTCTGGTTCTCCACTGTGAACAGAGTTCGCAGTCTCCTATGTAAGACGAGCCAATCTCATAGCTACCACCCTAAAGAGTACAAAAAGAGGCTGGGCACGGTGGCTCATGCCTGTAATACTAGCACTCTGTAATACTAGCACTCTGAGGTGGGCAGATTGCTCGAGGTCAGGAGTTCGAAACCAGCCTGAGCAAAAGCGAGACCCTGTTTCTACTATAAATACAAAGAAATTAATTGGCCAATTAATATATATAGAAAAAATTAGCCGGGCATGGTGGTGCATGCCTATAGTCCCAGCTACTTGGGAGGCTGAGACAGCAGGATTGCTTGAGCCCAGGAGTTTGAGGTTGCTGTGAGCTAGGCTGACGCCATGGCACTCACTCTAGCCTGGGCAACAAAGCGAGACTCTGTCTCAAAAAAAAAAAGTACAAAAAGAGATTACGACAGAACAATAAACAATAAACTGGCCCTAAGTCCTCCCAATTGCACAGATTTTCCAAATATAAGCTCACACAGACCAAGTGTTGAGAAGAAAAACAATCATTAGTGAAGAATTCGAATATGCAGAACCTTTCTGCATAGGTAGAATGAAAGCCTAGTTACACTTTTTTGGTATTTCAGCTGCCAGTGTCTACTCATTATCTTTGTGGGGTTTTTTTCCATTACATGAAAAGCAAACATCGATATCCCTGAGCACACAGAAAATTTCTTCTGGGCAAACTGAGTAAACTCTGCTGTCAACAGGGCAACTTGTTTAACCTCTTCGCTTCTATTGCTGAACAGGGAGAGTATATAGTGCAAGATTGAAGGGAGGGAAAACATTAAAATTTTTAGTTTTCTCCATTCTCCTTCAAGAGCCCTATTATGAGTGCTAGAAAAATTAAGGATAAAGTGGTTGCCAGCTTTGACTAGAGTTTCTGTGCCATCATTACATTCTAGCTTCTTGTAGGGTGGCACTGTCATTATTCTTCTCTGGCCCTATACAGGTGTGTCTATAACCTTAACAGCACTCTCGGTATATTTGGGACTCTCTCTAGTTTTTCTTTAGCAAATGACAACCTTTATACACTTGTTGCCTAGCAAGGCACTAAAATCAAGTGAACTAAAATTCCCTAGTCTCTGTGGAAAGCAATATGGAGATACCTCAAAGCGATACAAGTAGATCTGCCATTTGATCCAGTAATTCCACTACTGGGCATCTACCCAAAAGATCAAAAGTCACTTTATGAAAGAGACACCTGCACTCGAATGTTTACAGCAGCACAATTCACATTTGCAAAGCTGTGGAAACAACCCAAGTGCCCATCTTTTCGTGAGTGGATTAATAAAATGTGGTATATGTATACCATGGAGTACTACTCAGCTTTAAGAAACAATGGTGATATAGCACCTCTTGTATGTTCCTGGATACAGCTGGAACCCATTCTACTAAGTGAAGTATCTCAAGAATGGAAAAACAAGCACCACATGTACTCTCCAGCAAATTGGTATTAACAGATCAACACCTAAGTGGACATATAGGAGTAACATTTATCGGGTGTCGGGAGGATGGGAGGGGGGAGGAGGGGATGGGTATATACAACCACAACGTTTGGGGGATGGACACGCTTGAAGCTCTTACTCGAGGGGGCAGGGGGGCATGGGCAATATATGTAACCTTAACACTTGTACCCCCATAATACGCTAAAATAAAATAAATAAATAAATAAATAAATAAAATTCCCTAGAACTTAGAAAGGTTCCTAAACACACCACAATATGAATGTGTTAGATGAATAGGATTCACTGGGGTTGGGGAACAAAAAGGAAATACGATTTTTGGGGTAGTCTGTTTAAATAAACTACAAGCGGACTAACTGGACTAAAATGAGGAATAGTTATTATCATTGCCTTTGACTAGTAGGCATATTTTAGATTTAATTTAAATAATCTACAAAAGTTCTTTGTTCTGCATGCTATTTTGCCATCCCCACTTCTTAAAACATATCCTCCTAGGCTATATTTACACACACTGAGGAATACCTTAATTTCCCACATAGTCACTCAATAAATATTTAATGAAAGAATAAATAAACATCACTGAAAAATTTTAACTTAACATCCCAAGCCTAGAAACAGAAAGAATTTCACAATTTAAGAAATCTAGAGTGTGTCATTATAGAGAGAGTACAGGCTTTGCAGTGAGCAGAACTGTGCTAGAATTCTAGTTAGCTCATAACAAATGAACAAACCTCAAACATTCAGCTTTCTCATCTATAAACTGAGTAAATACTGTTCGCACACTTGCTATAAAGATTAGAAATAATATCTGTGAATCTCCAAACACAGTGTCTGGCATATACACTTTTGGTGATCATGATGATGTTTTCTTTATGAATTAATGCTACTATGAGCTCAGCTATTTATTCATATTTCCATAACTTCATGTTTCAACTTTTTCTTTGTCAGATAATCCTACTAGGATTTTATTATTTTGCTTGACATAATTTCCCATAACAATATAGCACTATATACAAAAGGAACAAGAAAACACACTATTAAGTAAAATATAAATAATTTAAATTTTTTTGGAATATTTGTTACTCAATCTCAATGTTTGGAACTTTCCTAAGAGCTTCTCTTTTTCCATCAAGATCCTAGGATTGCAAGAAACAGAAAGTTGTGTCATTTATTGGAACCATACAGGGTAGCTCATAGAACTGAAGGAAAGACTTTATAATCATTTGGGAAGGACAGAAACTAGGCTTCTTTGGGGATCAAGATAGAGAAACTAAGGAAGTGTCTTAAGGCAGTGTGGTCAGAATGTTCCAACTCTAACCACTTTCTAATATTATGTCATTCTGTTTAAGAATAATAAAAGCTCACACTTATGTACTGCTTACCCTATGCCAGTAATGTTTCTAAATACTTTGCATGTATTAACTCACTTAATCCTTACAACAGCTTTAAAAAGGAAATAATTCTCAGGAAATAAAGTCTCATCGGCCTAGCTTGAGTCACGTGCTCATGCACTAGGTAAGGGAGTACCTCATGGGATATCACCATGAACACAAGACAGATTAGGGAAAAGTTAGGGTAATTTTACCCAAAGAAGGGTTAAATGAGGCTGGGCAACAAATCCACAGGTGTCCACTACATTTGATAAAACCTGCATGCCTGTATCTTAAGGATGCATATCTCTATTTCCAGCGAGTAAAATATTTTCTACTAATCACATGCACTGACTAGCATTTAGAAAGCTCAGAATTAAAATGTCTTTTCTCCAGAAACTGAATCTCTATTTTGTCTTTTATTATATGGAAAGAAGTATAGTAGTACTTAAAATAAATACAAAATTGCACATTGGTGCCAGTTATTAATAAAATGAAAAATCATATGTATTTTCCAAAAAAAAATACTTAAAAGAAAATGTGAATTCAGTCAAGTTTAACTCTTCTGCCTTCATAAAGTCTAGAAACCATAGAAGGGATGAAATTCTCCCTCCATTACCCCAGGATTAGTGAGATAACCATTCTCCTAATCTCTTATAAGTCCTTGGTAAAATAATTCTTTATTGATTTGCTCAAATAAACAAGACTTCCATTGCCAGAAAAAAAAGGCATTTAATTACCCTGAGTACTTCCATTTTTAACAAACAATTCTGATGTTTGACCCATAAAAGCAATTGCTGCCGATAAATCATCTTATTATTGTAATGTGAAGTTCTTTGAGGAGGGTAGAAACCATATCTTCTTTATTACTTATAAAGTAATAAACACTTGAACTTATTTCTAGAGTAGTCCCAATTTTTTCCCATGAGAACCTATCATTATTCCCATTTGCAGCATCTAAAAAAGAAATATAAAGAAACCTCAAAGATTTCAACATGTGCAAGAATAATATGAAAGTCACATAAAACAATTAACTATCCCTTAAGCTCAAAATGATGTTCATTCTTTTTTCAGTTATTAGCTATTCTTTGACTGTCTTTTATGTTGAAGTCAACAGGCTAATATTAAAAAACATCTAGAAATGTGCTTCACATCCCCTATTCTCAGATTTTCACTGAAATGTTCAAAGGGTTATAAAAGACGAGAAAAATCACCTTCAAATTTAGAAACCATGGAGATACCATCTACAAAACAGAAACTTAGAGGAATTTTCACTATAAATTAAGTAGATCTGATAAAAAGCAAATACATAAAGTCAGTCACCTAGGAACAACTCTCAAGTTCTCCAGTACATAGTCTCTTATTTGGAGGGACAAGATCTAATATTAATAGCTGGAGGCTCTAAGACAGCAGAGAGCAAACACACTCCTGTGACTTCAGTTTGCTGAGACTGATCACCAGCATTTGAAAGGAATATTTCTTGAACTTCCTGAATTCTCGCAGAGGATATACCATGCAGTAAGATTGCAGCTAGGAAGGAAGTCGTTTACCACTGCAAACTGTGTAAAGCATGAGGCATGGCAGGCCATGGTGGCTCACGCCTGTAATCCTAGCACTCTGGGAGGCAGAGGCAGAGAGGCAGAAGGATGGCTTGAGGTCAGGAGTTTGAGACCAGCCAGAGCAAGAGTGAGACCCCATCTTTACTAAAAATAGAAAAATTAGCCGTGTACGGTAACACGTGCCTGTAGTCCTAGCTACTCAGGAGGTTGTGGCAGGAGGATCGCTTGAGCCCAAGAGTTTGAGGTTGCTGTGAGCTAGGCTGACACCAAGGCACTCTAGCCTGAGTGACAAAGCTACAGTCTGTCTTAAAAAAAAAAACACAATTCCCCCCAGAAAAATAAAGCATGAGGCAAGCTGGCTAAGAAACAGGCAGTAAAGAAAGCTGGACCCAGAAATCTGACACCTGCATAGTAGTTTCACTAAATAAGGAAAGGGAGAGCAAATACCACATAGTCAACATTCTTCTTCTGGTATACTCAAGTACTCACCTTCCTGCTTCCTCCTCTCAGACTATGGGAAATGGATCTGTGAGCTAACAAAATGATTGATATTCAGCTGTAGTCAAGCTTTAGAGCGGAAGGCTAGAGTCCCACCTACCCAGTTTGTGGACAGAAACCAAACATGGGCAGTCCACTACTCTTGCAAAAATGATAAACAGGGGGAAAAATACTGAAATGGGGTTATAAAAATACTCTATGGCATAATAAACTAATGACAACATTCGAGATAAAAAAAAACAAAGCACAATTTAAAAGTTACCTACTATATAAAGAATAGAAGTATTAGAAACATGTACTTCATGTTCTCAATAAAATTATAAAAACACACACTTTAAAAGGTGAAATGAGGTTAGATTAGGAAATTAGGAATGTCCTAATTAGGAAATTAGGAATTTCCTAATAAGGAAATTAGATTAGTAAAAAAGTTTGCTTGGGTAAAAGGTAGCAAAAATAAAAGGGGAAGGTAAGGAATCCAAAAGATGCAATACTATAGCTCTAATCTAGAATGGAGGCAGTAAAGATAGAATTGACACTGCAGATAAAAAAATCAGTGATGTGAAGAATAAATTTAAAAGGTTCTTTCAGAATGTAGAGAAAAAAGACAGAGACATAAAAGATGAGAGAAAGAATGTTATAAATGGATAATAAAAAATAAAAATCCACTATTATTAATCAGTATCTCAAACCATACCAGAAGAAAATGAGACAAAAACAGTAACTAAAAAATAATACAAGAAAATTTAAAAATGTTAGAATAAAAAGACTTCCTAATAAGACAGATTAGTAAAAAAAACAACAAAAAAAGGGCAGCAACAACTCCTGAAATTCTAACATTCAGGGATAAAGAATGAATACTATGTGCCTCCAGGCAGTAATAAGCAAAGCTAGAAACATCAAGGTAGAAATGTACTATGCAGTCATACCAGAAAAAAAGTCTCAATTACCACACTCCTAATTGACTCTAAGATCAAGGAGAACTCAAAACTTCCATTAAAAGATAAGTTATAAGTAAACATCAATAGAAAATTAGTAAAGGATAATCACAGGCAATTTATTAAACAAAAATGAAATTAATAATGAAATAGCATTCACTTATATAGCACTTATTTTGTACCAGGTGCTGTTTAAGTGACTGAAATATATTACATATGTTTATATATATATACATATATAAATCATATTTGCATGTTAATTGATCCATAAATTTATAAAAACTTCAACTTCACCACTAATTAAAGAAATAGAAATTAATACAATGAAGGTCTTAAAATTATAATTTTATCAGATTGGTAATGATTACAACATTAATTATAGCCAGTGGCACCGGGGTGTGTGGAGCAAACACTCTCATACATGTTGATGGGAGTGTAAATGACATGATCTGGAAAGAAGTTGGCAAAACTCATGAAAGCTTAATCTATGCATGTCCGATGACCCACAAACAATTCCACATATAAAGCCATGCTAAAGAAATAATAAGGTTGCTGCATGAGGAGGTATGTGTAAGCATTTCCAATGCAACATTTTTATTGGTTCCTACCTTTTAAAATTATTTAGCTTTCATTATATATGCTAAAGATATTAACAGAAAATAGGAAAGACTTTTTTATTTCAGCATATTACAGGGGTACAAATATTTTGGTTACATGGTTTGCTTTTGTATTGCATGAGGCAAACTTTTAAGCCTACCTATCATCCAGATAGTGTACATTGTACCTGTTAGGTATGATTTCACCCATCCCCTCCTCCCCACTCCCACCTATTTGATTTCCCTTAAGTTCTATTTCCATCTGTGCACAGGAGTGCTGTGCAGTTAGTTGCAACTTAATAGTGAGTGTTTGTTTTTCCATTCCTGCAATACTTAACTAAGAAGAATTGTCTCCAGTTCTTTTCAGCCGTAAGGAAAAAGGAAATACTTTAATATTCATCGATAGTGGGTAGTTTTAAAAAATTATGGTATATATAAGTGGAAAACTATGCAGCTATTAAAAATAAATATATAGATTTGCATTTTCTGGCATTAAAATGTTATCTAAAAAGTAAAGAAATATAAAATTGCATATATATAGTGCGATGTCATTTTTAAATATATATAAACAAATATATACACACACACAGAGAAAAAGAGCAAAGGAAAAAGAGTAACCTAAAAAAATATGCCCCAAAAGGCTAAAATTTGTTAAACCTGGTAGTTGGATTATGAATGGTCTTTATTTTGTTTTTACTTTTCTGAAGATCATTTCAAAAAATAACATTGTATTTAATTTTTTTTAATTATGAGAGATGGTAAATTGTTTTTGGTAATACCTACATTATCTTTCATTACTAATCAAGAAATAATGAAAATATGAACTAAGCATATGATTTCAATAAATTAGAGGATGAAGTAAAGCCAAAAGAAGCAAAAAAAAAAAGTAATTAAAAGTAAAAATAGATTTTAATACATTAGACAATGGAAAAAGAACAGAATCAAAAACAAAACCGTAAATCCTTAGTGTAAAAACAAATTTTAGGAAAAAAGTAGAAATGTGTAAGGTGACAGATTAACAGAGAGCAGATATTTCTTTCAAGTGTTCACATCTGTAATCCCAGCACTCTAGGGGGCTGAGGCAGGAGGATCGCTTGAGTTCAGGAGTTCGAGACTAGCCTGAGCAAAAGTGAGACTTCATCCCTACAAAAAATAAAAAATTAGCCGAGCATCCTGGCACAGGCCTGTAGTCCCAGCTACTCGGGAGGCTGAAGCAGGAGGATGGCTTGAGCCCAGGAGTTTGAGGTTGGAGTGAGCTATGATGATGCCACTGCACTCTCTCTGGGGTGACAGAGTGAGACTCTGTCTCAAATAAATAAATAAATAAATAAAAGTACATATACTTGATGAAAATAAACTTAAAGTCTCAATTAAAATGATATGTTTAGAGAACAAATACAAATTTCCAAAATTGAATCAAAAAGATATAGACAAATTGATAGTGACAATGAAAAGAATTTAAACTTTGTCAAACACTATTTCCAGATTATGGTCCCAGGTCCCTTCAGTTTTTATACACAAATTATAGAAACTTTCCAAGGAATTGGTCATTTTCAAACTATTCATAATCACTTCCACAGGCTAGAAACATTAAACGTAACATTAAACTTCATTAAACTAGACACTAAACTAAACATTAAACTAGACATTAAACTTCTAGACCCTATTTTAAGAAATTAATATATCTCTAATTTTCATTTTAGACAAAATTAGAACACAGATATACCGAAAAAAAAAAAGGCCAAACTCACATTTGGGTAAAGATTTATATAGGTAAAATTCTAGCAGAGACAAACCGAATGAAACTAACTCCAATACAAAGGTTAAGAAAATGAAGTCTGAAGTCGGACAGAGCTGGGTGGCTCCCCATTCCAGAACCCTCCTCTCAGGCTGTACTTCTCCCTCCTTGCAGGACTAGCCTCTTCAGGGCCAGCTCAGCCCTATAAGAACACTCATCATGGACAGACCTGAAGCCATTTTAGTTTCTGTTGCCCATCAGTGGTTTCAAATCCTTAGCAGGAGAGAAGGCTGTCATCAGACTTCGCTTACCAGAAGAATCTGAGTCTCAGCTCCTACTCTTTGAGAAATGCTAACACAACTGTAATTCGAGCACACACACAAAACGAGAGACAGGCTACGGATTTCAGAGGAAGGAGACATTACTTCTGTTTGGAAGGACAGGGAATCGGGAAAGAAGCGGTGGCATTTGATCTGGTTCTTCAAAGACGGGGTTTGGACACGCGTGCATCATGACACTATACACAGAGAGGAATGCAGCAGAGTATTTTATTTCATAGCAAAAAGAAAAAAAAAAAAAAAAAAGGAATAACCAAGGTCCAGTCAGTCATGAGGGTAATAAATGTACGGTATTGTCTAGCTGAGGGTTGCCAGATAAAATACAGGCCACCCAGTTAAACCTGAGTTTTAGATAAATAATTTTTTAGTATAAGTATGTCCAAAACATGCAATATTTGGGAGAAACCGCCACAGGGCCAGGAGTGTATTACCAGAAAGTTCAGCAGGAATGTCTTTCACATGTATTATGAGCATTCATAGACTGTCTTGTGTAGCTTTTCCTCTATACCTTACTCCTTAACCCTGTTAAAAATTCAGAGGCATTCACTAGAAGTGCCCATCTCTGCACATTTCAGACACACAAATGGTAGGTCAGGAAAAGAGAAAGGCCCCAGAGTCCCTGCGGGCGGGAAGCAGTCTTGAAGAGACAAGCGTGAGCAGTGAGCTCTGCTGCTGTCTGCGCCAGGACGTGGTATGCACCGCGCTCTCAGAACTGGCAGCTTCGCAAACGGCCAGGCCAGGGAGCAAACAGCCAGGCCGAAGGCAGAGAATCCAGGAGCTTGGCAGAGACGGCCACTTTTCCTGGACACATCACCGAATTGTGAGTTTTAAAAGGGAATATCACTGATCATTATGGTATCTGGGATTTCCACAAAACTGTTTCCACACACAGGGCTGTGGTAAATATTTCCCAAGAGAAGGCAACTCCAAAAACAGCCACAGTATACCATAGTGGTTAAGAAAAAAGAGTTTGGATACAGACAGAGCTGGGTGTGAATCCCAACTCCACCCATGCTGAGCGGAGTGACCTGGGTAAGAGCGCTCATTCTGTCTACAGACTCTTGTTTTCTTTGTGTAAAATGAGAATAGTTATAAGGTAATTAAGCAAGAAAAGAAAACATGTATGTATAGTGCCTTTTTACTCAATAAAAGGCAATCATAATATTTCAATATATTTTTGATGTTATCACAAGGCAAAAAAAAAAAATATTGCAAGAAAAACTGTTGATCTGCGCAGCATGTCCTCGTATCCCTGGGAAAAATCAGGGACCCCTGTGGTCTAGAATCAGGGTTCCCATCGTCTTTGGATCAATTCCAGCGTCCTCAGGCAGATCTGAAGTCTTTCCAGTGCTAGGATCCTTCCCAAGTTTCCCGCTGCTGGAAAGGGAAGCCAAGTTTACTTACAGAGTGAGCAAGGAGGGGGTGGGGGAAACATTCATTTTGAATGACTTCAAAAAAGAAAGATTTTCAGAGACAGGAATTTTCTGAGATTCCAAGAGGATTTTTGAGAACTTTCTTTCCTCAGAGGGAAAAAACTAGGTCATGTGCTCTTAACCCAGTGAGGTTTAGGGTCATAGTAGGGGGGAGAGAGAAGATAATTGACCTTAATTAGCTCCTAAAAAAGCCCGGAACTCTTGGGATTAATCCAACATCAAGCAGAGTTTCCAGGGGAGAGATCCAAGCTCCCAAATTTGAGTACTAGTATGAGTAGAATGAAGCCAAATGTAGGACAGCTTCTGAACAATTACCATTAAACTAACATTTACATGCTGTAAGAACTAAATTTATCCTTGCCACAACTTCTGTTTATAGAAAAGGCTCAGCCACTGCCAGATAGCAAGTTCTGTGAAGGGATGTACCATGTCTGCCCTTTTTACTGTTAAATGGCCAGGGAATGACAGAGTGGCTGTCACATAGTTGATATTCAACAACGGTTCATTGAATTGAATGGTTCAAAGACACACAATGAGTTGGTGGTGGGAGCTGGGATTTGAACCCCCATCTAACTCTTAAAAACCACACTCTCCTCTATGTCATACTGCCTGCCAAGGCAGATTTGGACCAGAAACAATTCCAAGGTAAGCTCCTACCTTGGTTCTCTCTCTCTTTAGGGCTCCCCTGGCCTCCACCAAGCTGAACCAGAAGAACCACTTGGACACCCTTGGGAAAATTTGTGAATCTAGAAATTGTGGCAGATACTGCTGATTGCCTCTCAAATATCTATTTTTTCCATTTTTCTCTTGCTGAAAGAAGCTTGACTTATTCAAGTGACTAAGTTCCCACTTTAAAACACACACCTCTTGAAATATTTGGCATCTCAATTATGATAATGACTACTTAAGTGTACAAGCATGTCAAAACTCATCAAATTGTATACTTCCTATGCATGCAACTTATTTTATGTAAATAATACTTCAATAAAGCAGTAAAACACACACTCGCAGACACACACCTCACTGGAATTCCTTATGACCCATTCCGGCCAGTGAGATGTAATCATAAGTCTAGTAGGTAGGGCTTCCATCAAAGGTATAATTCTACTGGAAAAAGAGACTTGGCTAGGATGAACACTTTACCTTTTGTAATTTTTTGTTTGTTTGCTTCTGCCTGTTCTAGAGGTAGAACAGCCTTTCTAAGAGAATGAGAACAAAGGCCTGGTAAAACTAAGGGTGGTAAAACATGAAGCTAGAAGGAACCTTATAGTCTTTGATGGCTTGCTGGATAGGTTGCACCAGCTTTAACCTGTCTACCTCCTGACTTCTTGTTTTGTGAGCAAAAAAAAAAAAAAAAAATTCCCTATTTGGTTTTCGTGCTATAGTACTGTTTCTTTGTATGTTGCTGCTTGCAATTACTGAATGACAATATTCCTAGGCAAATTAGAAGGCAATAACAACATGACATTCCTCAAAAATCTTCAGTTGCTGTAGAGTAAAATCCAAAGCCTCACCAGCTGCATCTGATACTATGGTCTTCCCTGATCACTTCCTTCCAGCCCCAGCAGGCTCTCTGCTGTGTTCCAAAGAAGCGATGTATTTTCAATTAATGCTGCTCTCTCAAGATGATATATCCTTTCTTCCACAAACTTTTGCAGACTGTGCGGGACTCAAAGAATTGATGCAGGCCACAGTTAGCCAGAGGAAGACTTGAGAAGAAAATTTACACCTCCTGAATATACGCCAGATATTCTTTGCCCTACATACCCACTTCTGGGGGGTGAGGGGAGACCAAATGCTCTGGTAAAGGACCTGACTTACTCTTGGCTTTTACTTAAGGTCAAAAGCTCTCACTTAAACAAATGATTAATAAGCTATCATTTGGAATTATGTCAAGATGGACAAACTCATTCACAGCAACAGTCATGAGAAAAACTAAAAATTTAAGATTATTTTTTTCCTGTTTTACACTGTCTGATTATATACAAAGATATAGGTTTCTGTTTTATATGTGTAATAGAACATATATATAAATATGCTGTTATCTCACAGTAGAAGATATAAAGAGTAAGTAGTGTGTTATGACATGCTGCGTGGTGGCCAAACACGCAAAATATTTCTCGTTTCCAGAGCTACTTACTATGTAACTAGGAGAAAGTAATTAAACCTTCTAGTTCATCCATCTGTCAAGGAGAGAAAATATTGCAGTTGCCATCTGTCCAGCTTTCAGGTATGGAAAATATTGATGAGAGGATCTAAATCAATATAGGGCTCTATGTCAGCCATTTAAAGGAGTTGATCACTGTAGAAAGCCTTGCTCTGCAAACCAATTCTTGTTTACTGATATTTGGTTTTTGAAATATTTCAAAGATACAAAAAGTAATATAACAGAAGCTAATTATTTGCTACCCAGATCTAACATATGATAATATTAGTCCATCTTTGCTCCATATTTATTTACTCTTTCAATAAAGTATTCCAGATACAGTTAAAGCCCTAATTCTATTTCCATGCTTTCCCTCCCCTCTTTCCTCAGAGTTTTCCTGAAGTTTTGGGGAATCAATTCCATGTAAGACTGCATAATTTTACTACATGTGTATGCATGAATATGGTATTATTTTGGTTTTGTAAATTTATGATATTTGATATCATCTGTACATATCCTCTAGCAATTTGCTTTTTGCATTGAATATTTTATTTTTCAAATTTATTCATATGGAAACACACTGATTGATGCAAGTGCTTCATTGTAACTGTCAAATAATAATAACCCACAGTTACTTTATCAGTTCTCTTTCTGGTGGGTTATTAGGTTGTTCCTCCCACTCCTCCCCCTTTTTTTTACTATTCCAAGCAACACTGTAATAAATATCTGTGTTCAAATATACAAGTGTTTCTCTAAAATGTATGACTGTATTTCGAAGTGGAATTGTACACTTTTGTGCATTTTTTGAAAAAAGTCTTCTAGGAATTTTGGTTGCCATTGCATTGAATTTCTACATAAATTTGGAGTGATTTAATATTTTTATGAGTCTTCCTATTAATGAACATGGTATGCTCTCCAATTGCTTAGAAGATCATCTCTATGTTTTTAAATTGTTTCATAATTTTATGTATTAAGAAAGGAAAAGTTTTCATGAGACTTTTTTCTAGGAACCTAATAGTTTTTATTTCTCTCTCTCTCTCTCTCTCTCTCTCTCTCTCTCTCTCTCTCTCTCTGGGCCCCACTCTCCCTCTCTCTTAATTTGTTGCTCTTCTGAATTATAGCTTTTTAAAATTGCATTACTACAAGGTTGTGCTGTTACACACAAATTCTACTGAGTTTTTTATATTAAATTTTATTGTTAATTTTCTATTCATCAACCTTGCCCAAAACTAAATTCTAAAGATTCTTTTATCCATAAATTTTCGTGGATTTTCCAAATGTCCTGGTTTGCAGATTCCTATGGATTTACTTTCAAACAAATACATTTGTGAATAAGGATAATGTTACTTCTTTTCAATCCCTGTAGTTTTTATTTAGTTAATTTTCCTATGTTATTTTGGTAACTGTAGGACTGTAGGACTTCCAGTATCACATATAATAGACATTGTGAAAATAGGCCTTTCAATTCTGTATTGGTGTTTTCTAATTTATTTGTGTAATAATCACCTAGTAACATTTTTTAAATTGCATATTGCCAGCTTCCATCACCTCTATCCCCCAGCAATATCAATTCATAGGCATAGGGTGGCATTAATCAATTTTCATGTATAATAAGTATCCTCCCCCCCAAAATCAGTAGCATTCCTATACTCCAACAACAGTCAAAGTGAGAACCAAATCATGACTCAATACCCTTCACAATAACAACAAAGAAAATAAAATACCCAGGAATATATTTAACTAAGGAGATAAAAGACTTCTACAAAGAGAATTATGAAACACTGAAAAAGGAAATACCAGAGGATGTAAACAGGTGGAAAACCATACCATGATCATGGATTGGCAGAATCAACATTGTTAAAATGTCTATAATACCCAAGTGATCTACAGATTCAATGCAATCCCTATTAAAATACCAACATAATTTTTCACAGATCTAGAAAAAATATTTCTATGTTTCATATGGAATCAGAGAAGACCCCATACAGCAAAAGCAATCTTAAGTAAAAAGAACAAATTGAGAGGCATCAATTTACCATACTTCAAGCTATACTACCAGGCTATAAAAACTAAAACAGGCTGGTACTGTCATAAGAAGAGACACATAGACTAATGAAACAGACCCAAGAACCCAGATATAAAACCATCTTCATATAGCCATCTACTCTTTGACAAAGCAGACAAAAACATACACTGGCAGAAAGAATCCTTATTCAATAAATGGTGCTGGGAAAAACTGAATAGCCACATGTATAAGATGAAAATAGGATCCACACTTCTCACCCCTCACAAAAATGAACACATGGTGCATAACAGACTTAAACCTAAGGCATAAAACTATAAGAATTCTAGAAGAAAATGTTGAAAAAATTCTTATAGACATTGGCCTAGGGAAAGAATTTATGAAGAAGACCCCAAAGGCAATCACAGCAACAACAACAAAGAAATAAATTGGACCTGATCAAGTTAAAAAGCTTCTGCACAGCCAAGGAAACTATCATGAGAGCTAACTGACAATGCACAGAATGGGAAAAAAATATTCTCATGCTACACGTCTGATAAAGGGCTGATACCTAGAATCTATATAGAACTCAGGAAAAACAGCAAGAAAAAAATCAAACAACCCCATTAAAAAGTAGACAAAGGACATGAACAGAAACTTTTCAAAACAAGATAGACTAATGGCTAACAAATATATGAAAAAATGCTCAACATCTCTAATCAGCAAAGGAATACAAATCAAAACCACAATGAGATATCACTTAATTCTAGTAAGAATGGCTTTTATCAAAAAGTCCCCAAACAATAAATGTTGTTGTGGATGTGGAGAGATAGGAACACTCATACACTGGTGGGACTGCAAACTAGTATAACCTCTGTGGAAAGCAATATGCAGATACCTAAAAGAGATACAAGTAGAACTACCATTTGATCCAGCAATCCCATTACTGGGCATCTACCCAAAGGAAAAAAAGACATTCTATAAAAAAGAAATCTGCACTCAAATGTTTATAGCAACACAATTCACAATTGCAAAGATGTGGAAACAACCCAAGCACCCATCAATACATGAGTGGATTAATAAAATGTAGTATATATATATATATATACCATGGATTTCTACTCAGCCACAAAAAACAATGGTGATCTAGGCACCTCTTGTATTATCCTAGACAGAGCTGGAACCCATTCTACTAAGTGAAGTATCCCAAGAATGGAAAAACAAGCATCAGATGTACTTACTATCAAATTGGTATTAATTGATCATCACTTATGTGCACATATAGTATTCATCAAGTGTTGGGCAAATGGTAGAGGGGAGGAGGGGATGGGTATAGTCACACCTAATGGGTGCAGTGCACAATGTCTGGGGTATGGACCTGGTTGAAGCTGACTTGGGTGGGGCAAAGGCAACATATGTAACCTAAATGTTTGTACCCCCATAATAAGCTGAAATAAAAATAATAAAAAAAAATTTAAAACTTATAATGAAAAGTGACTCTAAATAACACTTTGAGGGACACTTCTCTAGGTTAATAAAGTAGGTACCCAAGGCTTACTGTGGTGTATACCAAATCTCTGATTTTTTAGTTCTTTTACCACCAACAGATATCATATTTTCTTTTAAGCACCATGGCAATTATTGGTACCTCTTCTTCTCTCCAATCCAGTCCTGATTGGTAAAAACAGTTTAGGCATCCATTAGTAATTGGGATTGGCCTCATGTACCAGATTCACATTCCACCTAATCTCCTGGTGATCTTTTCTGTTCTGACATTCAGTGCTATAGTATGGTATATGTCGGTGGTAATAGAATTTAAACAACTGTCGAAATTCAAAGTGCATTTTTTTGCTTTCTTTATTTTTATATTTCTAGTTCTAATCATTGTTATCCCACAATGAAAATGATAAATCATAAAATATTACTCAATGTCATTGTTCTCATGTTATTATATCAAAATTATTTTTAACAGCTTTATTGAGATATAATTTATACCATAGACTTCACCTCTTTATGTGTATTTAAGTGTACAATTCA
Source organism: Mirza zaza (assembly GCA_008750895.1). NCBI lineage: Eukaryota > Metazoa > Chordata > Mammalia > Primates > Cheirogaleidae > Mirza > Mirza zaza. The sequence continues at coordinate 34,596 of VSMD01115954.1, read as the reverse complement.
ATGGTATTTAGAATATTTACAGGGTTGTGCAACCATCACTATAATCTAATTTTAAAACAGTTTCATTATCCCATAAAGAAACCCATACCCATTAGAAATCACTTCCTATTCTTTTCTTTCCCTCCCCTATAAAGCCTAGTCAACCATTAATCTATTTTCTGCCTCTGTAGATTTGCTTATTTTGCATTTCTTGTATACATAAAATCATATAATGTGTAGCCTCTTATGACTGGCTTCTTTCACTGAGTATACTTTTTAGGTTCATCCATGTCGTAGCACTTATCAGATATCATTACTTCATTGCTCTTTATGATCAAATACCATTCCATTGTATGGATAGACAACATTTTTGTCTGTTCATTTATCAGTTCATGAACATTTGAGTTGCTTCTACTTTTTGGCTATTATGAATTATGCTTCTATGAACATTCACGTACAAGTTTTGTTTAGACATATGTAGCACTTATCATTGTCTTTTTGATTATAACTATTCTAGTGAATGTAAAGTAGTATCTCTTTGTGGTTTTGATTTGCATTTTCTTAATGACTAATTATGTCAAGCATCTTTTCATGTGCTTGTTGATATTTGTATATCTTCTTTGGAGAAATGTTTATTCTTATTGTTTGCCTATTTTTTAAATTGGGCTGTCTTTTTAATATTGAGTTGTAAGAGTACTTTATATAGTCTAGATACAAGCCCATTTTCAGACATCATTTACAAATATTGTCTCCCAGTCTATAAACTATCTTTTCACCTTGATGGTGTACTTTGAAGCACAAAAGTTTTTAATTTTGATGGAAACCAAGTTAACGATCCTCTCTTTTATTGCTTATGCTTTTGTAGTCATATGTAAAAAATAATTGCCTAACTGAAAGATCATGAAGATTTACTTCTGTGTTTTCTTCTAAAAGTTTTATTATCATAATTATTTTTGTAGACATGAATGAATGGAAAGTGAGATTTGAAGTGGTATAATCAGAGAGCTATCAAGGGGAAAAGTTTCAATTATCCAATTTTACACATAATAATTATTAAGATTATGGGGTAGTTTCTGGACATTAACACTAACTACAAATAAATTTATAAAGAGAAGATAATGTCCATGAAGAGAGAACTGCAAAGTTTTGGTGAACCTAAAAAGACTTAAGTAGTGGGAGCCTGGATTGGTGAGAAGTCAAAGGAAAACTTTGTGCCTTTACCTAGGGCAGCTCTGGAGGACACTACCAAAGCATTTTCAGGCTCTGTAAGAAGTTCTTCTATGCAAGCCTGGTCATTTATCACTGTGAGGATGGGAGGTTTATTCTTCTCCAACTAGTAGAGAGCTGTGTCTCAGCACAAGAAAGTGGCTACTTTGTCACCATCCCTGACACTTCACAGATGCTACCTCTCAGGCCCAAAGGCTAAATAGCAAAGATCACTGATCAACTGCTGTCCATGTTCAGGGATGAAGGACCAGAAAGGTGTTATTATTTTATAACAGAGGGAACATGGGTGAGGATAAAAGTAGAATTTATTGGTGACCTGTCAAAGTAAACTTCATCCAAAAAACAAGTAATTAATTATTATCATGGGGATTTTGAATCAGTTTTCCCGTTCGTATTTTCTACATTATATAAGGAAGAAATGTCTCTCAATTCAGAGGAGAGATCACTTGAGTGAAAAACAAGGCACACTGTATTGAAACATTATTCCTTCTTTTCAAAACACAATACAGAAGAATCATGCACAATAGTCACTGTGAACAACTTGATGTGTTGAGCTATACATTCAATAAATTTAGAATCTTCTATAACTTAAAAAAAATTGTTCTACAAAGCAGCACTCCTACAGTACCTGTGGTTACCAGGCACGGGAAGATGCCACTGTTTAACATCTGCATCTCTGAGCTTCCCAAAGCTTCGTCATCTTTACAGTGCTGCCACAGCTGTGGAAATAAGTCTCTTTTTCCAATGGACACTTTTAAAACTCAGTCATTGTACTGTGAAAGCATTCTGGAAGGCATTGTTGAAGGGAAGCAAACTCAGTCACAGCATAATGGTGATGTGTGAAAAGTCATTTTATGGCCAAGGGGAAAACAAAATGTCTTCTAAGGACCTAAAGGAGAAAAAAGCAAAGTTTCTTTTTGTATTTAGCATCCTTCGTGTAACAAACTGAAAGTACTCATAAAACATGATTTCATTTGTGTTCATGATATACTTCATGATTATTCTCTGTACTGTATAGAAAACTTCCAACTTTCCTTTTTATAGGGGTCCTCAATCTTTTTAAACAGGGGGCCATTTCACTGTCCCTCAGGCCATTGGAGAGTGCACACTGTGGGCCTGGGACAAGCTAGCTGCTAAGCAGGACAGGCAGCGGTGGCAAAAACACCCAACTGGCCGATAAATGTCCTTGGAGAGTGGCATGTGGCCCTCGGGCTGTAGTTTGAGGACGCCTGCTATAGAGTCTTTGGAAAATCATCCATTCTCAATTGAGTTGAATGGTTTTATGGGTCCTCTTTTAAAGCCAGGTAATGGATAACATGGATTTTTCAGTCTGAAGTTTATTTTGCCATAGAGGTAGAGAAAACCAATCAAGTAATCTTTTTTGTTACACAAAAATAATTGGTAAGTCCAGGAACAGAGCTAATTTCTCAGATAATTTGGTCCAGTATTTCATATATTCTGAGATATTGTTACTGATATGTTTTATTATTACTGTTTTAATTTTGGCCAAATATTTGCTTACATTTTTCAATTTTGATGTAATTTTATCTACTTGTTTCTTAAAACAAATTTCAGGATGGGAATTTGAGGTTTTGAAATATAATCAATTTAGCAAGCATGTTGACACATTTAATTTTCTCAATATTAATGTGACTCACAATGGTTACCTCTTCTCAAATCAAGGCTTTAAATATAGAAATCAATCATCCTATAATTTTGAACTTAGGTGGACAAGCCTTCCTATGAAAAGATAAGCCATAAAATTCGTGAAATTTCATTTACCAAAAGGAATTGCAAATGAAAGCTCTAATCCAGAGCTGTGGTCTCCAACTTCTGGGCTGTGGACCGGTACTGGTCCGGTACTTGTTAGAAACCAGGCCACACAGCAGGAGGTGAGCAGCAGGCAAGTGAGTGAAGCTTCATCTGTATTTACAGCTGCTCCCCATTGCTTGCATAACCGCTTGAGCTCTGCCTGCTGTCAGATCAGTGGCGGCGTTAGATTCTGTATTATGGTGAATTATATAATTATTTCATTATATATTACAATGTAATAATAATATAAATAAAGTACACAATAAATGTAATGAATCATCCCCAAACCATCCCCAGTCCATGGAAAAATTGTCTTCCATAAAACTGGTTCCTGCTGCATAAAAGGTTGAGTGAGGATCACTTACGTAGACAACAAATACAATTTACTACAGCTGACATTTGAAAACAGGTTTAATAAGGCAAGAGCTCATTCATTCATGCAGAGACTAATCTGGTGACAGAACAGGGGCAGACGGTGAGAGGAAAAGATATTGAACGAGAAATTAGAAGGCCTACAACAAACATATGAAAAAATGCTCAACATCTCTAATCATCAGGGAAATGCAAATCAAAACTGCAATGAGATATCAATTATCTCCGGTAAGAACGGCCTTTATCAAAAAGTCCCCAAACAATAAATGTTGGCGTGAATGCGGAGAGATAGGAACACTCCTACACTGCTGGTGGGACTGCAATCTGGTTCAGCCTCTGTGGAAAGCAATATGGAGATACCTTAAAGCCATACAAGTAGATCTACCATTTGATCCAGCAATTCCACTACTGAGCATCTACCCAAAAGATCAAATGACACTTTACAAATGGGACACCTGCACTTGAATGTTTATAGCAGCACAGTTCACAATTGCAAAGGTGTGGAAACAACCCAGGTGCCCATCAATACAAGAGTGGATTAATAAAATGTGGTATATGTATACCATGGAGTACTATTCAGCTTTAAGAAACAATGGTGATATAGCACCTCTTGTATTTTCCTAGATAGAGCTAGAACCCATTCTACTAAGTGAAGTATCTCAAGAATGGAAAAACAAGCACCACATGTACTCACCAGCAAATTGGTATTAACAGATCAACACCTAAGTGGACATATAGGAATAACATTTATCGGGTGTCGGGAGGGTGGGAGGGGGGAGGAGGGGATGGGTATATACAAACATACTAAGTGAGATGTGCAACGTCTGGGGGATGGTCACGTGTGAAGCTCTTACTCGAGGAGGGAGGGGGGCATGGGCAATATACGTAACCTTAACATTTGTACCCCCATAATATGCTGAAATAAAAAATAAATGGAAAAGAAAAATAAATAAATAAAATGACACTTCCAAAAAAAAAAAAAAGAAAGAAATTAGGAGGCCTAAATTCCAATTGAGACTATGCTACTATATATTTTATGAACTTGCTCATGAGCAAATTAATTTCTCAGGGCATATTTATTAGGAATGTGCAGAGAGATGAGTAACAAAAAAATTGACTAAAAACTAAAAGTGACTTAAGAAAGACGGACAATTAATTGTCTCACATAGGGGAAAATCCAGACGTGGGATGTTCCAGATTTGGTACAGTGGCTGGCTGCAGTCGTACATGACCTGAGCTCTTCCATCCTCCTGCTCTGTTATCTCTCCATCATTAGTCTGGCCACCCCATAGGTCCAAGATGGCTGGTAAGCTCTAGGCATCACATTCCCACTCAAAAACATGAATCCATTTCTAGCCATTATAACTACGAAATAGAATAAAAAAAATTTTTTTTTTAAAAAGCAAAGAATATGAAGCCAGGAAAGCTAAAAAAATATTTTACCAGTTTCCCCTGTATGTATCATTGGCTAAAACTTAGTCACATGGCCATCCCTCATATGTACACATAAGAGAGTCTGCCTCTACTGAGAGAAATAGACAAGGGAGAAGGGAGCTTCATGTCTTTGTCTATAATTTGTGGGACTTTGGTAAACTGATCTCTCAGGTATAGCTTCAGGCTAACATGTAATTTTTGAAAATAAAAAGTAGCAAAAAACAAATAAGCTGATTTTTACTTTACATTTTTTAAGAGGCTTCAGTTTTTATTCTAATTTCCTGTGATAGAACTCCACCCCCCTACCCCAACCCCAACCCCAACTCTAAAAACAAAAACAAAACAAACTTCCTCCTTCCATAATTCCGAATTTCTACAGTGAACAGTCTCTCCCCTCCCATAACGAGAAAAAAACCTGAGTGGTCCAGACACTGAGTCATTTAATAATTTAACTTTGTATGGGACTGCATCTATTTTTGAGTTTTTGCCATCATGGTTTAAGAACACTGCCTGTCTGCAGACACTTTGGATATTTTTCCCCAGCACCTCTCCGAGTTTGCGCTGTACTAAATTTAAATTGGAAAATGAAAGATATAAAAGGTTAAGTAAATAATTCTACTGAAAAAAAGCACAAACGATCATCTTCTTCTAAAACAAAAAATCCAAAGAATTCAAAATGTATTGAATTTATCCAACTGACATTCCATTTGTAGTATCTCATGATCCCATGTAATATTACTATGGACTTCTGCTTCGTTTTTGTTTTTTTTTCAGAGAATTACACAGCTGCCCCTTATTATTAAAAGCACCCTCTCCCTCACTCCCTGAATAGACGTGTGTTCCGAAATTAAAACAAGACACTACGTGAGAAAAGCTTAGAAGCGAGCATGTCGCCAGCTTTGTACGCCAGATGTGATTACAGAGGGACAGAGAACAATGCTGCAATCAGCCCATTGGTTAGCCAGAAACCGTGGACACTCACAAGAGGTTCAGACTGAACACACAGCCAATGGTGTGTTCAAAACTACCATGCAAAAATGCTTGTTTTACCAAGATAATCTATGGGAATATTTAGCTGTTACATTGTAAATGCTGTTATTTTGGTTTCTAAAAATGTCATGACAGGAAATGATTCCAGGGAGGAGTTGCCAAGATGGCTGTTGGGTAGAACCAAGGAGGAAAAAAAAAAAAAAAGTTAAACCTAGAAAACAAGAAGCCAGAAAAGGTGAAAATGTGAATTACTATCTACAATAAAAATAGATTCTTAAAATACAAAATAAATTTGATTTTTTTTCCTTCTTTACTTGCCTTCTCCCAGAAGGCTGGCTATGTTTTGAAGAATCCCTATTGCTCAGTTACAAAGATTGTAAGGCCTCGCTCTCTGAGCTTTGGATCTGTTGCCAGGTGGAGACAAATTGAGAAGACATCCAGTTTTTATGGGGGCAAGAGACTACACTTCCCTTATTCCCAGCAGCTACAACCAATGGGCAGTTCAACACCTTTTGGTGAGAATTTCTGCAGGTTCAGAAATGCTCCTGTTCATGCTGTTTTTTATTTCTCTCCCTGTTTGAGAAGTACAAGGTTGGGACAGGGAAGAATAGAAACTGGTTAGAAAGTAACTACAGTTATTAGTTATGTTATCAGGAGCTTGACCATGCCCTTATATTAAGGATGCTAAGATAAGTAGTTTAGTAACTGAAGAGTGGTGGAAATTCAAAGAAAAAGAAAGAGAGAGGAAGAGGAAGAATGAGAGAGGGAAAACTAAATGGGTTTTTTCTCCCTGAATAGGTTCATGTTATAGAAAAGCTCTCTCCAAGTATAAAGTGTCTGGTTTAAACAACTTACTTCTCATAGATGATTGTTAACAATTATATGCCTATGTGCCTTTAAGCAAAAATTTGTCTTCTTTTACTATTGTTTCTGTTCTATCTACAAATACTCAGAAAGAGAGAGAAAAACAGCTATTTACATATACATTAGTAAGGTGGGTGTAATATAACTCGCCAGTCAAAACCTCTCAGAAAATTTCCAACACATCTGTTGTATAATTTCACTTTCACTGCTTTTCAAGTAAACTTAATGCCCTCCACACTTCTATTTATGGCAACATAAATAGGCTTCTTCCACTCTTTATTTTTAGGCTCCCCCTAAACTTTTACTGTTAGTATGTTCCTCATGTATTTCAAAGTATAAGTTGCATACAATTTTATAGCTCAAACAGCTACATTCGTATATCTGCCATATCACACACTGCCTTGAACACAGAAAGTGCTAATGTGTATACATCATTGTAAACTTCCAAAAATCTTGGGTTTGTTTTTTGTTTTAACTAAACAAGGTGGAAAGAAGGAGAGAGGGAAAAGGTAAGGAGGAAAGGAAGGAAGAAAAAAGACCAGAAGCTAAGTCAATAATTATTTATTAAACACCATTATTGGTAGATGGCAGAGAAGAGGTACAGCAGCCTTTACATCTGTGTTCATAAGTAGAATAATTTTAATTTCATATGATTTATATATATGACTTTTTTTCCTCTTTTCCCCCCCCCTTAGTCCCTATTTATGTGATATGATTTTAAACTTAGAGTCTGAAGTAAGACCAAAGCTGGAAGCATCACCTCCATGCCATCAGTACGGAAGGCAAGTGACTGTGCTCCGTTCTCCTCTTTCTCCCCAGGCTCTTGCAGACCCTGGGCAGGTAGAGCAGCACCTCTTCAAGGAGGTGCTTTTCCTCCATTCCTTGTGCCTTCTCCTCTAGCGATGAGCTTGTTCAAGCTTAGTGGAATCTGACTCTGGTTCAGTTAGGAAAAAAGATAACGCTTATGGTTGCTAAACATAGTATTGAAAACTTCACACTTTGATAAGCGTGTTTATGTAACTATTTGTTCATGCTTTTTATATATAAGAATTAACTTCATAAAATATTTCAACAACTAAATTATCTCAAAATTGAGCCAATTACATTAAAATTATTCCCCATTATTACAGTAATATGTACTAGTTTTTGCATTTGGTTTTCTTTCTCTTACCTGCTCCAAAAGCATTACTTCCAAATAAGCAGGTTAATAACCAACTGTAGATTTTTTTTAATTGTGTTAAAATTAAAGAGTGTAAAACAACTAAAGATCAAACGGTGTGTTAAAAGAGATTTTATTTTCTTTTAAATAACCATTTAGAAATAAGATGATTACTTGCATTGATTACTTCAATGCATGAAAGAAAATTCACCTTTTGTATTCTATTTAAAATGGATGCAAGAATATAATTCAAATAGATCTGGAACTTGATTTTTTATTTCTCTACTAGGTTAGTATTGATTTTTTATTCTTTTTTAGTCATTTATGAGTCATCTGGTGTCGGTCTATTTTTCAGATCTGAGGCATTCCTTGTGAAAATGTATTCCCTGTCTATCAGCCAACAATTTAGATAAATGTCAAGTTCAAATACCTAAGGAGAAGAAAAGGATTTCTAACAGCCTCCCTTATCACTGAGGACAGAATTTTCTCCCATTTAAATGCTAGCTATCAGAGCTGCAATTGCCTCAGAACTCCAGAAAATGAAATTTCTATTTCTTGACGCACCCGTAACACAAACATCAGAAGCCAGAAACAGAACAATAGGGACTATGAAGATACATGACTTCATAGCTCCATGACTTCGTAGCTCCAGAAATCAACTAAAACTGGAGCTGTGATGGGTAAATTAAAAGGTAATGGGATGGAGGAGGTAGAAGAAAAAAAAAATGTACTGTGAGAAGTTGAATATGTAATAAGCAAAATATTATAGAGCTGAGGGTATGTTGCACTGAATGAATCTGAATATTCTAGATTCATTCTTAGCTAATTGTGCTATTAAAGTGAGATATTAAGCAATATAATGCTATGATTTACTGTTACTTATTCATTTAATATTAAATTCAACAACACCAACACAAATATATTATGTATAATTTGGGCCACCTACTAAAAATAAAATGCAGCCACCAACCTCCAGGAATTTATAATATTGGAGAAAAACCATACAAATACAAAACTAACCTTAGTGTTGTATTTTGATTAGGTGATCTATCAATCAAAGCACTAAAGACTGAGAAGAGGGTGGCATCATAACATAAAGGAACTCTAATGAGTGGCTATTTGTTGGTTTTTGGTCAGTTGGTGAACTTCCTTTTAAGAAACCAGGTCTGGCCAACTCGCAATCCATGTAGATGAGTGGGCCTTCACCCTTGAATTGGGGAGTGGAGCACAGGATGACTTAAGTCTGGCCAAATAGAATGCCTAATTCCTAGACACATCAATTGATTCAGGGATGGGCACACGAGCCAAGCTGGGTGGCCATTATTGGGCCTACTAAAGAAGGCAACACAGAGAGAAGTAGAGATTTGATACGAGGAGAGACTGGGTTCCAACGACATCATCTAAATGCCTGGATTAATCTTCACCCTATGAAATCTGTCCCTGGACTTTTCAGTTGTGACCCCAAAGATCTGTCAGTTTCAATTGAGCTTTCAGTCACTAGGACCCAAGACAGTTCTAACTGATTGAGAACTTCTAGTTAAGACACTAAGTCTATTTTTTCCTGCTGGATAACACCTTTCTCTTTCTGTGGGTCAGATATATTCAGCTGGCTCTCTATACCTTTTTATAGCTCTCACAATCTGTCTTTTTTCCTGCAGGACCCATTCTGCCCAGACCGATTGCTTAGCTCGCTGCTTCTTTCTGTATCTAATATCAGTGCATGATTATATTTTGTTATCAACCTGCTTATTAATTCCATGAATAGACACAGAAAAGATTAGAAAGTTTTAATATTCTCAAAAATATTTAATGATAGTTATTATCTGGTTCATAAGATATATTAAACATGAAAATTTAAGCCCTGGACATTGACTATCTCTCAGGAGACAAATTCTAGGGCGATGGAGAAGTAGCAGAGTCAAAACCATGTAGGAACACCTGAGGCCATATATTACTTTCCCAGGGCTACCATAACAAACTGGGAGGCTTAAAACAACAGAAATTTATTCTCTCACAGCTTTGGAGACAAGAAGTCTGAAATCTGAAATCAAAGTGTCTGCAAGGCCACACTCCCTCCAAGAACTCCAGGGAAGAATCCTCCCTTAACTCTTCCTAACTTCCAACATTTACTGGCAATCCTTGATGGAATCTCCCTTTGTGTATAATGATACCAGTTCTTGGATTAGGATCCACCCTAATCCACTATGACCTAATCATAATATGACTACATCTGCCAAGACCCTTTTTCCAAATAAGGGAACATTTCCAGGTATCAGAGGTTAAGATTTCAGCATGTCTTCCTTCTTAGGGGATATAAATTAAGCCACAACAGGCCAAAGGAGGACAAAGTAGCATTCAAGTCATCCATAATGACCCAATACTGTTGAATTTAACATTGAAAATACATGCTATAAATGAAATTGATTATAATCTTCTTTAGTGAAGCATATAATTTATACATAATGGCACTGGGAAGTGACACAGCTCTTCTTCCTCTGATAAATATCATAATGAGAAAGGGCATCAGAGAATGTTGGGGTTTCTTCCACAGAATGACTGAAATCCTGGTACTTTTATTCTAAATAATTTATTAAACTCGAGGAAGAATCTGAGAAAAAAAAAAAAGTCAGATAATCTCACTAAATAGCCAGCTAAGCTCAGAACAATTTAGAAACAAATGAACCAAACAAGTTGAATCATTTCAGATGGCCACTTACTAGTCACAGATATTTTAAATAGCTCAGCTATATCTGAGTGGTGTCTTATTCATCAAGAAATGCCTCATAGAACTAAAATTTGAAATAGAGTCAGAAGGCTTAGCTTCTCTGCCAGCCTCTGTCACTAACCAACTATAATTTTGGGAAAGACCTTCAATTGCTTCGGGTATCAGTTCCTATTTTCTGTAAAACGAAGGGTTGATAATCTAGATAATTTCAAAGGCTTCTTCCTCCTCAAAAATGTTTCCATAATAGACTCTATGATCATTTTAACATTTGCATTGCATGTTCTGCATAGCTCAATTAATTACAATTAAGTCTTAGTGTGCCTGATAGTGTCTTTTACTGTCTGAGATTAAAAAGCATGAGTAGGGTTCACAAAATATATGGACACAAGATGGCTGCCACAGCTCCAAGCATCACACCTTCACAATGCAATGTTGAAAACAGGAAGGGTAAGAAGGGCAGAAACTCCTCTTACTATCTTTCTACTAAGGAGACAAACCCTTTTCAGAAGCCACTGAGCAAACTTTCCTCATGTCCCATTAGCCAGGACTGAGTCACAGGCTCACACCATAGCAACAAAACAGGCAGGGAAAAATCAGTATTTGGCATTTTCAGCCTTTGCCACCAGAGACAAGCTTTAACAGGAAGCAAGAAAGGGGAGCGGAAGGAACGTTCTCTAGGCAACAAACAAGGGTCATCTTGAGACAGCCTGCTCCAAAAGAAAGTGACCTTTGTACAGGCTGTGACAGACCCCTAGCAGGAGACAGAGCAGGGTCCTTAGTGGAGGCAACGAGAAATAAGGAATTTGAGAGAGATTAAATTTTTGCTAGCATTGCCAACAACTTTGATGTAGTCTAAGCATTACCACTTAACTAGCTGTATGACCTTGGATAAATTATTTATTATCTCTCCAGGGCTCAGTTTCCTCATCTATAAAATGGGTATAATACTGCTTTATAGGTTTGTTCTGAGGAGTTAATGAAAGAGCATATGTAGTTACTGACATATAGCAGATACACAATAATTGTTAGTTTTCCATCTTCCCTTCTCTTTTCCTAATTTATCCTTACTCTCCCCTTTCTTAGGAAAAAGAAAAAGAAACCCTCACCCCCACCCACCTCCCATCTCTCATCCCCTACCGTGGTGCTCTCTGTCTCTTTCCCTAGCTCTCTCCCTCATTCTATCTTTTTTCTTGCTCCATATTCTTGGAAAGGGGCTGTGTGGCTAAACAACCATTAAAAATGGGTTATTAATCAGTCTCCTGGCAGAATATATATAGTGATGCCCCACTCCAGTCTCTCAGGAACAAACTGAGCAGACCTCCCCCTGGTGAGGAAAGACATTTAGGGGACATGGTCAACGTGACATGGAATACTGTCTCAGGTGGCTGTCCTGTTCATGTCGTCCAGAAGCGGTCATTGCAAAGAGACCATGATTAGCAATCTAGGATAACTGAAGGTGACAGAAGAATTTGGGACCCCGGATGACATCTGTCATTTGCAAAAATCATCCTCCTTCCCGTCTTCCCCTTCCAACGGGATGAGTATTGACACATGTGGCTACAAGCAACTTTCCTCAATCAAGCAAGAACATTCATAGGGAGCCTACTATGTATAATGACTAAGCTAAATGATCTCCCCATTTGGGGGGAGCATTTCCTACCCACCCAATGGCCACTCTGGGGCCATGAGACAGGGGCAAAATGAAAGAGAACCAACAAATAGATTTGAACGAAGAGTCTTAGAAAGAGAGATATGGGCCCAGCTCCTGAGTGTGTAATGGAAGTAGATAGGGAAGAAAAGAAAAAGAGATTTTCTTGAGGAATGTGATTATATGGTAAACCTGTGCCTTTATGAGTTCAAGAAATAGAATTTAAAATGTTGAGTTAAATTAAGATTTGCTGTTGTGATATAGCTCAAAGAATACACCACATGGGCCATGGCATTATACACATTGATAAAATAACAGTGACAATATCCCACATACACTGAGCATTCATCCTGTGCCAGGCATGTGCTATGTGCTCTGCACGTGACTTCATTTACTCCTCACAGTGCCCCTAAGATGGGAATGCCTATTATTTCCATTTTCCACCTAAAGAAACAGATTTAGAGACCTTAAGTAATTTGCCAAACACCCCACAAGGATGTATAGCCAAAAGCTCAAGTTAAGGTCTGTCTGACTCTAAATTCTACCTGATATTGCCCCAATCTGTGCCTCCCCTGTGTACTGCCCCAGCCTCCTGGGCTTATGGTCTGGTGTCACCCTTACCAGACCATAATGAAATGAGTTTTTTCTTTCTTTTTTTTTTTTTTTGCAGCCTTTCTTTTTTCTTTTTTTTTTTTTTTTATTTCAGCATATTATGAGGGTACGAATGTTAAGGTTATGTATATTGCTCACGCCTCCACTGCCCCCTCGAGTCAGAGCTTCAAGCGTGACCATCCCCCAGATGGTGCACATCTCACTCATTATGTATGTATATACCTGTCCCCTCCTCCAAACGAAAATCTAAAGGTAAGAAGCAACAGCCGATCCAGATGGGAAGAAATCAGCTAAAGAACTCTGGAAGTATGAAGACTCAGACGGAAAGTACACCCCCAAAGAGGAACACCAACCCTTTAGAAATGGACATCAACCAAATGACGTGAGTTTTTAACTTGTCTTTCTACCCAGTTGGTTTGAACCAATTGTCTTTGGATCCTAAACCTAGTGCAATGTAGAAGTTAGAGAAATATGCAAGCATAGATAGAATTAATGGAGAAATATATTGGACTATAGGCAATATAAAAAAGACTACTGAGCTCTTAAGAGAGGAGGTAACCACAGGCGGCTGAAGCGGGAAATGCTTCGTGGGTGAGGCGGGGCCCCAGCAAAGCCTGGAAGAGGGAGAGAACTTAAACGTTTAGGGAAGGTAGGAGAAATCCTAGGTAGGAGAAATCCTAGGAGGGAAATGTTATTTTAGCAAATCCAAATACCTAAAATGTTTTTTTGGTACTAATTCTACCTCTCCAAAAGACTATTTTTAGCTGCATAGTTCATTATGCCATGGCATGAATAGCATATTACATTATTTCCATGTCAGCCAGCTCCTTCTACTGGCCCACAGGCATGAAATATAGCCTCTGCTTCATTACGATCTCCTTCCAGATACAACAAGCCATTGAAAGTATAAAACTGCGCTGAAGGTCAGAAAACCCATAGACCGCTTGCATCTAACCACCACATATATTGCATCGAAAAATAAGTCCACAGGGAAAAGTGCTCAACATTCACTTAACGTGACTCACATAATGTCCCCAAAATGATATAGACTCCAATTTGAATCCCAGCAAACCTTGTAAAAAGCTGATATTGCTAGTGTTTGAAAAAGTAAAAACTCATTGATTTTTTGGTTATTATTACTCAGACCCCACCACCTAGAACTTTAAATTAACTGAGGTAAGAAATAAAATACAAGAGAATAACACTTGCTTTATTTTCTGAAATTTTTATTGAAATATACACACAAAAAGTATACACGTTATAAGCATACAGCTTAATGAACTTTTGCAGTTTGAACAAAGCCATGCAACCAATGTCCAGCTCAAGAACAGAACATTCACAGCTCCAGAGGCCTGCCTCATGCCTCTTTCCACTTAAGATAACCTGTTGTCTAATTTCTAACATCATAGATAAGTTTTACCTGGTTTTTGTATTTTATATATAAAAGATTGTATAGCATGTATTATTTGGGGTCTGGTTTCCTTAGGTTAACATAGATTTCTGCAACCCATGCATATTGTTGTGTGTAGTTATAGATCATTCATTTTCATTTTTGTCCAGCAGTAGTTCCCAAAGTATGGTTCACTCATGTGGTCCAGAGGTAAATTATTTTCATAAACATAGGAAGATATAATTTGTCTTTTTCAATATGTTAACAGTAGAAAAGCAATAGTGGGTAAAATTGCTGGTAACTTACTACAAATCAAGACATCACCAAATAATTCTTGTCATCACTCTATTATTGTTCAACATCATGCACTACCAGTCAACAAAAAGAAAGAAATCAAAACAATATATATGTCAGTTTTATTTAATAATATCCTTGGCAGTAACAATAATAATAATTTTATTAATTCTTAACCCTTGAGTAGATATCTTTTTAATATTTTCTGTGTGATATAAAGTATTCATAAAGTATTTCTGTATCCTAAAATACAATAGATAAGAAAAGCTCATGAGGAAAAGTAATTTGAGTTGTATGCTAAAGTAGTCACTTTTGTCATTTTTATTTGAAAGAATAACGGATAGGAAAACTGTAGTTATTGAGACCTGTGTATTTGGCAAACATTTTCTTAAAAATAAATGAAGTGTGCCCATAAATTTCAGGAAAACAACTGTCAGCATTTGATGCCAATGATAAAACCTGAGTTTTCAAACAAACGAGAATTTTGGAAAACATATCTGCCAACATGAACTTACAGCTTCTCAATATTGAAAGATTTTCCTACATGTGATTTTAAAAAATATTATATAAGGAAATATGTAAACAATTGGGGGATCTGAGTAACTCAGTGAACCAATATTGCCCATATAACCAATGCGAGACACAAAAGCATATGTGTGTAAAAGATCCATTCAAAGTACAAGATAGACCAATTGATTTTAATATAACAAAATATGGAAAGTCCATTGACATCATTTCAGAATCAACATGGCATCTAACCTTTAAGAAACTACCACTTGTCAAGTTTTGGTGTATTATCAAAGAAGGATAGCTACATTTATTAAAAAAAAAAATGATAATATTACTTATTTGTGTGAAGCTGGATTTTTTGATATATATATCCAGTTGACCTTTGAACAATGTCAGGATTAGGGGCACTGACCCCTAAACAGTTGAAAATCCATGTATAACTTTTGACTCCCCAAAAATGTTATTAATAGCTTCTCTTGACCAAAAGCCTTACCGATAACATAAATAGTTGATGGACACATATTTTGCATGTTACAAGTATCATATACTGCATCCTTACAATAAAGTAAGCTAGAGAAAAGAAAATGTTATTAAGAAAATCACAAGGAAAAAATTTCTTTACTATTCATTAATTGGATGTGGATCATCATAAAGGTCTTCATCCTAGTCTTCATATTGAGTAGGTTGCGGAAGAAGAGAAAGAAGAGGGGTTGGTCTTGCTGTCTCAGGGGTGGCAAAGACAGAAGAGGTGGAGAAGGTAGAATGGGAGGCAGAAGAGGCAGGCACACTCAGTGCAACTTTTACTGGAAAAAAATCTGCATATAAGTGAACCCAAACAGATCAAATCTGCATTGTTCAAGGGTCAACTGTACTTTAAATAAAACATACAGCAACGGATTAAATGGAGAAGCAGAGATGAAAAATACAGCTATCTTTTTTTTTTCAACATATTATAGAGGTACAAACGTTAAAGTTATGTACATTGCCCTTGCCTCCCCTTCCCTCCTCCAGTCAGGGCTTCAAGCCTGTCCATTCCCCAGACACGTATCGCAATCACTATGTATGTAAACACCCATCCCCTTCTCCCCATCCCACCTGCCCGACACCGGATAAGTGTTTTTTTTTTTTTTAACATTGTGGTTACATTTTATATCTTTGTCTCTCCCTAGCAAGGGTTAGAGGTATGCCCTCCCACTCCACAATGCTCACCACACCCCTCAGATGTGGGTTTACCCCTCAGCTATCTTCTCATAAGCCAGACATTACAAAGATTTCAAAACTGTAAGACAATGCCTCTATTCTCAAAAATTTTTTTGTTTTGGAGAGAAAAGTGACTTTTTTATGGTAACATGTTATTTAAGTTAGCATGCAATGGGCTTATTATTATTATTATTATTCTTGAGACAGTATCTTGCTCTGTCACCTGGCTAGAGTGAGGCGGCACAATTGTAGTTCACTACAATCTCAAACTCTTGGGCCAAGCAATCCTCCTGGCTCAGCCTCCCAATTAGCTAGGACTACAGGCGCTTAACACCATGCCTGGCTAATTTTTTTATTTTTGTAGAGATGGGTTCTCACTATGTTGTCCAGGCTGGTCTAAAACTCCTGTCCTCAAGCAATCCTTCCACCTCATCCTCCCAAAGTGCTAGGATTACAGGCATGCGGCCCATTCCCTGCTGGATTTATTATTTTTTGATGTGTATAAATGTATTTTAAATCTCTCAGTTTTAAGTTATAATATGGTAAATACCAATGGTTAGAACCCACATAATCAAAAGTCTTTTGATGTCTTTAAAAATGTTAAGGGTATAAAGGGTCCTAAGACCAAAAATTTTCACAACCTCTTCTGTACAGTATTTCACTGTAAGCAGAGATTTAATTTTAACAGTAACTTCTGGGAATATTCTTCAGATAGTCAGATAGTGAATATTTAGCTTAATTTCCTTTGTCTGACCTTTCTGCTTGTGGTTTCTTTTTCCCTCCAATTCCTCTTGCAGTGGGCCAATGAGATCGTTGTCTACTCCAGTTCTTGTAGTGGCTATTACATCAGGTGCACTCCCTTCTTCCTGGCAGGAATATTTCAGAAGGCTTTACCAAGAATGTGGAACTATGCTGTGGCTTTAAGGATTTGGCCAGAAAGAGGTCAGAGGAGGACAGAGCAAACTAGAGCAATATAAGCAAAAGACTTTTTCCTGGATTGTGGATATGATTTCCTGGGCTTCTCGGCTTAATATAATCTTCTAACATCAAGTATTATAAAACAATCTTGTGTCTCTGTAACATACAACTCTGTTTTATGCTCATTATAATGGCTATCACTGCCTGGCTTTTTAAAATTGATTTTTATGCCTTTATTTTTTTTTTTCTTCCCACTGTTTTCTCTAGTATGTGGGCTCCAAGATTGCAGAGAACTTGTCTATCTTGTTCATTAGCTACAACTGTGTCTTGTACACAGTAGGTACCTAATACATCTTTGTTGAATAGATGAATCACACTGTCTTTATTTTGCAATTCATTTGGAACAAAAAAAAATTCCAAAATCCTAAATTTTGTTTTATTTCACAGGATATTGGATTTTCTCCCATTTGGGTACATAAGAAAGTATTTAACAAAGTTTTCAGAGTTACATTTTGACTTAAAATATTGCCTTTTCTTTTCTTGTTTTATTCCATTATTCTTAGCCACATAGACTGTTGCTGCTAACTAACTTCACAACTCTCTGGAAATTTATGGCTTATAAATAGATTTCCATCATGTTTCTTCTGGAATATTTCTTATTCAAGCTCCATATATTTGGCAATTTACATATTTCATTATAAATTACATTCCACATTCTCCTTAAATGTTTTTAACTCATGTAGATTTTTTACATTTAATCTTCTTGTGTAAGAGAGCATGCTTCCTGTGACTGGCTTCTAAAACGTTTGAAGCTGGAAGAACACATTTTTATTTAAATATTTCCACTATGCTGTATAGATATCAACACAGAAAGATCTCCAAGATATACTACTATTAAGTATATATAAAGCATCAGGTAGAATAGTGTATATGCTTTTTCTCATTTGTGTTTTCTTTTTAAAGAAAATATATATAGTCTTATATATATTTTCATGTTTGCATGTATGTAGACTAGTTCTGAAAGAAGACAACAGAAAACTGGAAAACATGGTTAACTCTTGGGAAGAGGATGGGAGAGGATTGGGGAAGGAGGTGAAAAGAGACTTACTTTTTAACATTAGTCTTTTAATATCAAATATTGTTTAGTATCTTCAGAATTTTGTACATTGTGTAGGCATTACTCAGCTGTTGGCTTTTAAAGAAGTAAATTGTACAGATAGAAGTGTGTCCACATGCACCAATTAAAGGCAGAAATTGGCAGATCAGATTAAAAAAACATAGCCCAACTATATGCTATCTACAAGAAACTCACTACAAATATGTTTGAAAGTAAATAAAACTGAAAGTAAAAGGATAAAAAAAGATATTTTATGCAAACATTAATCAAAAGAAAGTGGGATAGTTACATTAATATCATGTAAAATAGACTTAAGAGCAAAGAAATTTACCAGAGATAGAGAGTGACAGTACATAATGGTAAAAGGGTCAATCCACCAGGAGGACATAGCAGTCCTGAATGTGTGTGCACCAAACAACAAAGCTGTGAAATATCTGAACCAAAAACTGGTGGAAATGAAAGGAGAAACAGACAAATGTACAAATATAGATGGAAAATTCAACACCTGTCTTTTAACAATTGATGAAACAACTAGACAGAAAATCAGCAAGAATATAGAAAACTCAACAAACCATCAACCAACAGGATTTAAGTGACATTTATGGAAAACTCCACCAAACAGCAGAATTTACATTGTTCTCAAAAACCTATGGAACATACACTGAGATAGACCAAATCTTAGGTCACAAAACAGACTTTAACAAATTTAAAGGAATTGAAACCATACAGAGTCTGTTCTCTGACCACAATGGAAACAAACTAAAAATCATTAACAAAAAGATAAACAAGGCACTTCTAAATAATACATGGATCAAAGAGGAAGACTCAAGAGAAATAAAAAATTACACTGAACTAATGAAAATGGAAGTAAAAAATATAAAAATTTATAGGATACAGCTAAAGCAGTGCTATGAGAGAAATTTGTAGCACTAAATGTTTACATTAAAACAGAGGAAAAATCTCAAATCAATAAGCTCCCACCTCAAGAACCTAAGGAAAAAATTAGAAAAAGAAACCCACAATAAATAGAAAGAAGGAAATAATAAAGAGCAAAAATCAATAATTTTGAAACCAGAAAAACAATAGAGACAATCAATGAAACTAAAACCTGGTTCTTTGAGGAGATCAGTAAACTCAACAAACCTGTAGCAAGGCTGACAAAGGGAAAAAAAGGGAAGCCACAAATTACCAATAGCAAAAATAAAACAAGGAATATCATACAGCTCCAGTAGACATTAAAAGGATAATAAGGGAATACTTTGAACAACTCTACATGCAGAAGTCTGGTAACTTAGATGAAATGGACCAACTCTTTGAATATCACAAAGTACCACAGCTAACCCAGAATGAAAGAGATAATTATTTGTATACCCTAGTAACTAGTAAGAAAATCGTATTCATCATTTAAAAGCTCAAGAAAAAAATTTCCAAGCCCAAATATATCCACTGCAGAATTCTGACTGTTTACAGAAGAATTAGCCCCAATTTTACCCAGTCTCTTTTAGAAAATATAAGACAAGGAAACATTTCCAATTCATTTTATGAAACTATTACTACCCTAATACCAAAACCAGATGGAGAAAGCACAAAAAAATTTTAGAAAAACCCCATAGACCAATATTACTCATGAAAATATATGTAAAAGTTTTTTTAAAACATTAGCAAATAGAATTCAGTAATATATAAAAGAAATTACATATATACTATGACAAAATGGGGCTTATTGCAGGGATTATTGTTAGTTCAGTATTTGAAAATAAATCAATATTATCTACCATTTTAACAGGCTAAAGAAAAAAATCACATGACCTTAACACTTGAGAAAAAGCATTTGACAAAATTCAAAACCCATTCATGCAAAAAACTCTTAGAAAACTAGTAATACAAGAGAACTTTCTCAACTTAATAAAGCTATTGTTATACTTAATAATAAAAGACTGAATGCTTTCCCCAAAAGATCAGAAACAAGGCAAAGATGTCTGCTCTCACCACTCTTATTTGATCATACATAGTACTAGAAGTTCTATTCAGTATAATAAGGCAAGAAAAAAAAATTAAAAAGTGTTTTTAAAAGAAAAGAAGAAATAAGACTATCCCTATTTATAGATAACATGAATGCCTACATAGGAAATCCTAACCAAACTACAAGAAAACTCCTAAAAATACTAAGTGAGTTCAGCAAGGTCAAATGATACAAAATGAACATATAAAAATCAATTGTATTTCTGTATACTAGTAATGAACACATAAACACCAAAATTTAAAATATAATACCACTTACAATCATTCAAAAAATTCTTAGGTCTAAATCTAACAAAACATGCACAAGATTTGTATGCTGAAAATTCCAAAGTGCTGATGGAAGAAACTAAAAAAGACCTAAATAAATGGAGAGACATACTGTGTTTAAGGACAGGAAGACTCAAAATAGTAAAGATGTTAATTCTCCCTAAATAGACATACGGGTTTAATCCAATTCCTATCAAAATCCCAGCCAGAATTTTTGTAGATATAGGCAACATTTTTCTTTCTAACATTATGTGTAAAAGCAAAGGAACAAGAAGAGCTAACAAATTTTTTCAATTTTTTAAAAAAAATTAAAGTGGGACAAATCAGCCTACCTGATTTCAAGACTTATTATGTTGTTATAATAATCAAAATTGTGTAGTATTGATGGAAGGATAGACACATAGATCAACAGAACAGAATAGAAAACCTAGAAATATAGCCACACAAATATGCTCAATTGATTTTTTTCCCCAGAGAGTCTTGCTTGGGTGCCAGGGCTAGAGTGCAGTGGTGTTATCATAGCTCACTGCAACCTCAAACTTCTGGGCTCCCGTGATCCTCCTGCCTCAGCCTACTGAGTAGCTGGGACTACATGCATGTGCCACCACACCCAGCTAATTTTTCTATTTTTTGTAGAGACAGGGTTTCATTCTTGCCCAGGCTAGTCTTTGCTTGGGCCCAGGCAAACTACTGCCCTCAAGCAATCCCCCGGCCTCAGCCTCCCAAAGTGCTAGGATTACAGGTGTGAGCCCCCACACCTGGCCCCAACTGACTTTTGATGAAGGTGGAAAAGCAACTCAATAGAGGAAGGATAGCCTTTTCAATATATGGTGCTGGAGAAATTGGACATCTGTAGAAAAATAAACAAATAAGAACCTCTACATAATCCTGATATTTTATACAAAAATTAACCCGAAATGGATCACAGACTTGAATGTAAAATGCAAAATTATGTGACATTCTCACTAAGTTAGAAAAAAACACAGGAGTAAATCTTTGGAATTGAGGTCTAGGCAAAGAGTTATTAGACTTGACACCAAAAGTACAATCCATAAAAGGGAAAATTGGTAAACTGGCCTTTATGGAAATGAAAATGTTTGTAGGGCCAGGAGCTATGGCTCATGCCTCTAATCCCAGCACTTTGGAAGGCCAGAGCATGAGGATTGCTTGGGCCCAGGAGTTTGAGACCAGCCTAGGCAACATAGCGAGACCCTGTCTCTACAAAAAATAAACAAATTAGCCAGGCATGGTGGCACGTGCCTGTAGTCCCAGCTACTCAGGAGGCTAAAGTGGAAAGAAAAATGCTCTGCAAAAGGCCATAAAAAGGATGAAAAGACAAGCTACCAACTAGGAGAAAATATTTTCAAGTCACAAACATGACAAAGGACTAGTATAAAGAACTCTTAAAACTCAACAGTGAAAAAGCACAGCATAGTAATTATGAAAGATTTTCATTTCTAATTGAAAATGGGCAAAAACCATGAAAATGTGTTTGTCCTTGTCACATCAGTTGTTTGCAGAAGACTTGAATTTAAAGACTATAAAAAGGATATGCAGATATGAACTTCACTGCAAACTAGAAGAGAAATGGAAAAAAGATGCAGGGTGGGCTTTGGAATTCCTGATCATGATATTATTTAGGACTAAATAAGCCAAAATGTATAGGTGCTGAACAAATAAATTCTAACGCAACATCCACGTAGCCCTGCAGATCCTAAATCCACCTGTGTGCATGGAGATGGGGTCTTCCCCATATTCCCCGTATTCCCACTGTTAATCCCAGAAGGGATCTGGACTGAAAATGTAGAGACTCCAGGGGGGTGAGATTTTCACTGGAGAGAAGGAAACTCTCTCTTCTTTGAGGGCCTCTTGGGACGATTTAAACACTCCCAGACTGTCCTAGAGAGGGAGCAGTCCCTTTAGCAACCCTAAGACAGGGCTAGAGGCTTTGTCCTGGATGTCAGCTAGTCCATATGGTACTTCCCAACGTTACCCCTGCCCACCCACTATGTTCCACGAAGTTTTGTGGGAACTTGCAGCCTGGTCCCTGCCGTGCAGAATGAGGAGAGGACCTGGTTTTCACTTTGGATGGAATAGCTAAGGGTACAGAGGGGGACCCCTGTCTTCTTTGCCTGCACCCCCACTCCACCCAGCACCAAGTCATAGAGATGGGAAAAACATCTTTGTGCATCGATGCGGCAGTTTCACAAAGGCCACGGACAATAGAGACAGCGGTGTGCTGGTTTTACAGAAAGCCTGCATGAAACAACAGGGAAGAGCTACTCTCTCCAGAGCACCCTGGGGAACGCAGGAAATTTGGTGGAACCTGTGAGGGGAGGGGCCGGTTTCCTGGAGTCAGGCTAGTCTGTGAGCCTGGCCCTCACATCACTTGGGTATTTAGAGGAAAAAGATAATATTTTGCAGTCATTTGTTGTTGAGGCCGGGGTACTTAGGTTTCACTAAGTTAAGAGAAAAGATCATTCTCCCCGTTTCAATAACACGATGTCTTTTCATTAGAAGCCTGAAATAGCAGGGTTTTTCTCCGCTCTTCCATTCCTTCGAAACCCTACTCATAATTAGCTTCCCACAGTTCCTTCTAGTTTTCTTCCACCGTTACTCATCAGCCTGGTCTATTTGTGCTACAGATTACACTTTCTCAATCTCCATTGGTTTCACCAAGTTTAGTACCTTTTTGTTATTTTAAGTCCTCATTGCTAATCTTTGGGAAACATAGGTACTTCTCCCTCGTTACTATTTTCAAATATTTCCAAGTTAATCTTATATGTTCACAGAGGTTCTTAATCTGAGATTGATGGCTTTGAGGGCTTATGGATAAAATTCAAGTGATCCACGAGTTTAGTCAGGAAAAAATTGCATATGTTTATTTTCAATAATCTCTAACTGAAATTTATCATTTCCTTCTGTTATTAATGTGAGCAGCAAATCACAATGAGATCAACAGAACATAGCAGCTACTTTTATATTACACTCTAATTATTTCAGGTATCTCAAAATTCATTTATTTTCATCAGTAGTTAAAAATTATAGTAGTTATTAGATGTACCACTAGATCAAATGTTTATAAATAACCACATATATCACAAAGTCAAAAAAACATTTGGTAACTCTCTCAATATAATTTTTTTCCTTCGTAACCTTGTATTTTTATGCAAAAAACATATTCTTTTGAGAAGGGATCCGTAGAGTTAACTAAGCTGTCAAAGGAAATAATACACAAAAAAGGAAAAACATTCTTGTAATAGCCAAAAATCTCTACAGCACAATAGCAAAAAGACTAAAAGCAAATTAAATGCCCAATAACAGAAGATTGGTGAAATAAATTATAATATATATTTATAGTAGACTATTATGCAGTCACTAAACATTATGCTGTAGAAGACTATTTAATGGCATACATGGGAAGATGTTCATAATATATTATGTAAAAGAAAAGGTTGTGTATAATATGGTCTTTTTTGTAAATCAGACACAAAACACTTAGACACATACACCTAAAATACACATATATAGAACATGGATGTCAAGATAAACGGAAATGAATATTTACAGATGGCAGAAATTGTTGGTAATCTTTTTGCTTATCTCATTTGTAAAAATTTTCTATGAACTTATAATTATTTTTGTAAGAAAAATAAATAAAAATTATTATTATCGCTAAAAGAATTGAAGCCCTAAGAAAGGATCCAAAAAGACATATAATTCTCAACTTTGGTCAATTATGCACTCATTCATTTAACAAATAAACCTCTGTTTAATGGTCAGTATTATAGAACAGATTAATTTTATGTACAGGATTCACGATCATTATGAAAAAACTACTGAACTACTACTGATTTTCATGCAAATAATTGAGCAGCTGAACCAGGAAAAATTTTAATTAAGTTACTATTTATCAACTTTCTAGTCTATGGGACCTAAAGTCAATTCTGTCATTAGCACAAATACCAGATATTCACTTCTTTCAAAAATGTGTTTTACCAATCAATAATAAGTTTGCCTTCAGAAAGTTCTTTTTGTTTTGCTTTGCTGATTTGTATTTTTGGCTTTTTAATGTCCTGTAACAAAGTAAAAATAAATTTAGATCACCTCATACAAATCCTCCTATTAAAAATAAGCATATTGTATAACAACACTTTTCTGAATTTACATTGCCCATGCAAACATTTCTCTTTCCTCCTTAATTGTGCCATATTTTATAATTCTGAATAATTCTGAATTATAATTCACTGGGAAAAATATTCACTGTTATTGTGTTTTTATATCTGAGTATTGGAAATTTAAAAATGCTAAGATAAATATGCCTATTATACTCCTTATATGTGAATAACATTTTATTAGCTAGATTTTAAGAATGCTCCTAAGAGGCTGGGCGCGGTGGCTCACGCCTGTAATCCTAGCACTCTGGGAGGCTGAGGTGGGCAGATTGCTCAAGGTCAGGAGTTTGAAACCAGCCTGAGCAAGAGTGAGACCCTGTCTCTACTATAAATAGAAAGAAATCAATTGGCCAACTAATATATATAGAAAAAATTAGCCGGGCATGGTGGCGCATGCCTATAGTCCCAGCTACTCGGGAGGCTGAGGCAGAAGGATTGCTTGAGCCCAGGAGTTTGATGTTGGTGTGAGCTAGGCTGATGCCATGGCACTCACTCTAGCCTGGGCAACAAAGCAAGACTCTGTCTCAAAAAAAAAAAAAAAAAAAAAGGAATGCTCCTAAGTGAAGATTTTATGACTTTAAAATACAACTCTTCTAAAATTAGACATTTATCTACTATGCAAGATGTGACTATAAAGTAATTGGCCTGATCTTGTTGTTTGTATTCATAAAAGCACCAATATCATTTACATAAGAAATGATTGGTCACTCCTTCTGAGTACTCACTCACCTTGGGAGACCCCAGACTAGCTTCAGTGATATTTGCCTTTGCTCAGAACAATTTTAGAATCTCTCTTTTGGACTTACCCCTGGGCTACTTCATTTTATTTTAAAAAATATTTTTTAAAGTAGCCAGACCTTGTGCTTTAACATTGGGTTTGGTCTTCCTTGATAGCTAAAAGTCATCTAGAGTAGGAGATGGGGCCCTAGAGATGCATCAAGGAGTGAGGACAGCAGGATTGGGGCTCATGTTCAAAATATGTAACTATGGCAGGACACAGAACAGTCAGAATGGGATGGCATTGAAACAAGAGCCTGGAAGACCTTAACCTAGATCCAAGTATTAACTCTTCAGTAGCTGGATTGTGCAGTGGTGTTCTGGGAGTCCCACAGGGGAGAAGTAGGCCCTGGGGATAAGTGGGGATAAGTAGGCTCTGGGGGTTTCTGAGCTATGGCATTTATCAACCAATAAAGGAGGATTTGGATTTTGTAATGTCCACTGAATATCGATCCTTCCAAAAAGTAAAGTAGCCATCGCTGCTCCTGTGTGGCTCGTGCATTGATTCTGAAGGGATTGCCTGAGAAGTGTTTGAAGGTGTTGAGCAACAGCAGCAATATTGGAATTAATTGTAGGATGCCAGGATAACTATTTTGAAGGGTATTTCCTATCTGAATATTTATTCTCTAAACATATTAGGAACAGGCTCCATGATTTTTTCCCTTTCTTGTCCTAGCATGAAACACAATGCTTGGCATATAGTGGTTACTTAATAATCAGTTGTTGAATGAATGGCATGTTTGTTAAAGAAAAATAACTTCAAAGTAAAGTCTCATATGGAAGGCTTTTAAAAATTATTTTTATTTCTTAGACCAGTAAACTTTCTTCATTTCATTGAAGCTAATTCTAAAAATCTCTTTGAAGAGATAAACCCATCAATATTTATTCATGACTCAAAATACTTTGGATAGCTGCCTACTTCTCTTTGGAAAACTGTCCTTTTCAATGCTCTTTCAATTGTGAAAAGCCACAAGTAGATGTGAATTTGTCTTTAACTCTTTGAAGTTCCTATCATTTCTAGCCAAAAGAACTTTCTTTTAGCAGGTCAAACTTAAGGCTTTTCCAAGACTAGGCTACCCTACTGTGGTTGCTGGCCAACATTTATCAGGCTGAGAGTATCCAGTGCCATGTTAAGCACTTAATATATCATTTACTTCTCCAAACAACCCCTTTTACAGGTGAGGCAACTGAGACACAGAGGAGCTAAGCAATTTCCCCACATTTACACAGCTAGTAAGTAAAGAAAATAGGTTTTGAATCCAGGCAATTTGATTATAGAGTTAAGCACCCTTCACCAACACAGTATAATAGGGAGCAGGGGCTTGTTTACCTTCCATCAATCAACAAAGTAGAAATAGAAGGATTTTTTTGTACCTAAAAAGTACATTGGAGCCCCCATTACACTGACACTCTGTTTACTGAACACATATGATGTTCCAGGTACTGTTCTAGGTTCTGGGAAGGCAGGTAAGGGACACACAATTTCTTTCTGGTTGGTAGACATAGCATTGAGAAACTTACTCAAATCTTCCAGTGTTCCTTTTTCCACTACTCCAAATGGGGAAAAAATGAACTCGACCCTGTGTTCAGTCTGAATTCTAGATCATCATCTTTGATGAATTGCAAAATAGACAATCTGTAGAGAGGAGGAAATTGATTACATTCTTCTTTCTGGATTCCCCTGTTAGAATATTTGATCTTCTTTGAAACCCTGTTCTTATAAGAATAATAGTAAAGGAAGAGGAGGTTAGAAGTGAAGCACATAGACTATTTGGAGCACACTCCATTAACATGGGCAGCATCGTCCTGTTACTGCAGGATTATCGTGTACCGTGCTGGTGTTCAGAGCCAGTGCCCCCAGGCTAATTGTTTCATACACAAATTTTATGTTTTGGAGGCATTTCTAGTTATACAGTGACCTTATTTGTTATCATAATTAGGAACAATAGTAACATTAAGTGAACTTTGTACCTTCCTTGAATGATTAAATTGTACTTTAAAGGGAGGTTAATAAATAACCAAAAAGAAGGCTACTGAAGAACTAAACCTGGAACAGTAAGCTGTACTAAATGCCCCAAATAAGCTAATAAATAAAACCAGCAACTTTTTCACTATAAAATTATGTAACATGCTGAAAAGTTGGTCTGCTATAAATGGAGTTGGTAGCCCCATCACATCCTTGCCCCACTATGATTTCAAGGTAAAATAGGGGTTTTAAACAAAACAACAACAAAATATAAAGTTCATTCTCTTTTTCTCTGACAACCAAATTTCCAATATTTAAAGTCACCCTAATGTTCTCAATTACTTACTTTTAAATTTATTTTCTTATTGTATGATGCGTAGCCTTAAATCTCCTTTTTGGAACAAAGTTCATTCATTACACATGTTAAGTAGAGGCAAACAGACACACACATAGAAAAATCAATAATCGGGAGAGTCTTTTTCACCAAAATATTTGATATATCGAAAGCTACAACTTCCTGTGGAAGACATCGTGTTTTAAACTGCATTCAGTCATTTTCACTTTAATGTAAATGAGTACTTGAGTCTTTCTTAAGAACAAATTTTACTAGAAGATAAAAAGTGAGTTTTCCCATCCTTTTTTGAGAGGCGAATGTGCCCAGAACTTTCCCTTGTTCTTGTCCCCTGTTCTTGGTCCAAAAACAGGACTGCTTTACCTTTAAAACCAAACACCAAAATCTTTCTCTCTCAAAAATAAAATGCTGAGGTATATCCATCTTCTATCTTGTGAGAAAGGAATCATATTTAAATCTCAAATTTAAAGGGAACTTCTTCCACACATACCTTTATTATACTCAAGGGGAAATAATCAACATAACCATCTATAGTCACATAACCCATGAGAATAAAATGTCAAAGGGTTTTTGTGAAAGGGATTATAGAAAACCCATCCCTTTAGCTCATGGAGTAGTTCTGACTTTTCTTTAAACTTTCATCTCTGCTGTGTTTAAGTCAAGTAAGTCATCAGATCAATAAAACACGATGCTCAAAGCTTGCAATTTTAGGTTCAGTAATGAAATGCAACATGTAAAATGGACATTACAGCACACAGTTGTGTTTTGGGGAAACTGTGGTGTAACATCCTGAAAGACAGCATCAAGTCATAAAAATGCAGCCTACCGATCCCTGCAGAGAATTGTCTGTACAGGTCCGGGAACGACGTCTTGTCCAACACCCTCACTCCACGTCTGAGCCCTCTTGCTCCATGCGGTTTTTCCCTCAGGGATCATTATTGGGCTTCATAATGATTAGTTTGTGTATGAAAAAGGAAAGTTCAAGACTATAATTTCATACATACTTAGAAAAAAAATCATATAAAGAGAATTCAGTAGCGAGACAAGTAATCTCCTGGAGCCTGCTGTGACCAAGAGTATACCTGTGAGAAGGACAAGGCGATAAATGAATGTGCTCAGCACACAAGGAGGCCAACCACGGGGAAGAAAGCTTTGTCTCCTGCCAGCTCAGGGAGCTCTGTTTTCCTGGTCCCTGTTTCAGAAGCAATGCGAGCACCCACAGAGAAGCAGACAGCAGCTGTTAAAGCAAATGAGGATTGGACCATCACAGCCAGAAATGCAGTGACAAAGAGAAGGGCAGGGCGGGGGGCATATTTCTTTGAATTTTTTGGCAACCACTTACTCATGGAGATACTTATTAATAAAGGCCTCCCTAAGAGGTAGACTGAGGCAAAGTGGAGCTGAAAATGAGGCTCAGGCTCGTGGGTAAAACAGGATTGAGCACGGAGGGGCTAGAGGAAGGAGGGGCATCAGGGCCTGCCAGCCCAGGCCAGCCATGCAACTTCCTCTTCTCTGTAAAATGCTAAGGTGCCACATTCTCACCTGGAGAGGGAATGCAGCCTGGAGAAGAGAAAAACTAGGCTTTAGAGCCTAGGTTGGCCCCTCACTGCCTGTGGGACCTTGAGCCAAATCCCTAATGTCTCTGTGCCTCCGTTTTCCCATCTGTGAAGAGGGGCAGCAATAGGACATGCCTCATTTTGAAAACGCCTGCAACGGTGCTTGGCACGTAGCCGTGGCTCAGGAAATCTTAGGTTGTATTATATTCTTGTCAACAGCCATGTCAACATATGACTTCTCTTTAAGAAAACAAAAGGGTTAAAAATGTGTCCAGTCCCTTCCAGCTGTACTTAAGGTTTAATGAAAAGAAGGAAAGATCACTCTCCACTTTCCCTTCCTTGGCTGAAATACATTAAGGAGTTTTCTACATTTTTTATCTGTATTCATCTCTGTATCCCTCTATGTACTGAGAAAAAAAAAAATAGATTCCTCGGAAAAGCAGCATAAAAATTAAGATCTGGGCCAGGCACGGTGGCTCACACCTGTAATCCTAGCACTCTGGGAGGCTGAGGCGGGAGGATCGCTTGAGGTCAGGAGTTCGAGACCAGCCTGAGCAAGAGTGAGACCCCCGTCTCTACTAAAAATAGAAACAAATTAATTAGCCAACTAAAAATATATACAAAAAATTTAGCCGGGCATGGTGGCGCATGCCTATAGTCCCAGCTACTCGGGAGGCTTAGGCAGGAGGATCGCTTGAGTCCAGGAGTTTGAGGTTGTTGTGAGCCAGGCTGACGCCACTGCACTCTAGCCTGGGCAACAGAGTGAGACTCTGTCTCAAAAAAAATAAATAAATAAAAATAAAAATAAGATCTGTGTGTTTTTCAGAGTAGACTCCGAGAAGGGGAGAAGTTGGGAAGCAGGAGATACTGGGAAGGAAGCCTGTGGGAGGATGAGGATGGCAGAAACAGCCGAGGGTTGGTCTCTGGATTTTAACTGGGCAAATGCCCTGTGCCCTGATGAAGACCAACTTATCTTGACCTATCACGTAACAACAATTCCCAACTGAGGAATGTGATGGGCTAAGAGCAGGGAGAAATGAAACCAGTGGCCACGCAAGTTCAAGAATCATATTGTAAAAGTCATATATGTGACCTTCCTAATTGAGAATGTCTGTTGAACAGGGCACATACATGACATACATTTCCTCAGTCAAAAGCATTACTCTACCAGGCAACCATTATCCTTAGACTGACCTAATGCGACAGCCTGCTAGCTGGGCTTCCTCATTCCACTCTTCCCTGACTGTTGTCCCTCCTCTACAAGAAGCCTTAATTTTATAAGATACAAAGGTATATCACTCCCTCATTAGAATGTATTACACTTAGAATAGAGTCAAATTTCTCCCATGGCCTGTGAGATCCTGCATTTCGTGGCCCTTGCCTTTTTTTTTTTTTTTTTACCTCATTTTGTATCTCCAATTTTTTTTTTTTATCATAATGGTGCTACACTGGCCTTTCAATCCCCCAGCTGGTTCCTGCCTCAGGGCCTTTGCACTGACTGTTCCTTTCTCACAGCTGTTCACATGCTCAAGTCTTGGCTCGAACATCACTACTTTTCCAAACTATTCTATCTAAAAAAGGATCCCTGACAATTCTCTGAACCATTTAATTTTCTTTATAGTGCTTGTCCCTAGCTAAAAAAAATTGTTATGTATTTACCTGCAAGTTTATTATGGTTTTCACCTTATCAGAACATAGTCTCATGGGGGCAGGGGTCTTCCTTACCCAGTACCTCACACTGTGTCTGCCATAAAGTGAGCTTCCACTAGGCATCTGTTGAATAAATAAATAAATAATAAGCAACCAGAAACTAAATGCAAAAAGAGGAAAAGAAAATATGTTCATGAGAATATATTTCTAAGGCACTGAATGGCTCAAAGAGTATCAGGAAAAAAATTTTCCAGTAGTTAGAAATTCAAAATATTTTAAGCAATGAGCCATATATTCAATGGATTGATTGCAGCTGTCTACTTTCTTTTGCTTGTGATTCAGTTCCTAGCCTTCCACCAATGGCTGAAAATCTTTCAAATAATCTACACAGAGTTTTGAATAGAAACTTAACAGAGGTAACTGTCCAGTTCAAAACTGCACATTCTTAAAACTAGTCTGTAAAAGAATCTTTGGGCTACTCAGCCATTCAATTACTAGGAAAGTCACTCAAACTATTGAATATAACAGAATGATATGGCCACAAAAATGAAAAAAAAAAAACCATTTCCAAATAACAAAGGACCCCATAAAAAATCCTTTCATACTAATAAACCTATGTTTAATGACATAGTAAACTAATATGAGATTTGAAATTGGAAAAATGAGTCACTGATCCTGTAAATAAAAAATGTTGGAACAACCATGTTATCTGTTTGGCGATTTTCATGTCCAAATTTCGTAATTAGGTCCATGACTCCTTTCCATCCTGTGAAGCTAATTCCTCTGCCAAGCTCAAAGTAAACTTTGCTTTAAAAATAATTAAATGCTTTCAGTTTGTGCTGATGCTCAGATAACTGATTATTTCAAATATAACTTTTAAGGAACCAATAATCAAATACGCTACATTAAGTAGATACTCAAATACTGATGCCATAACAAAATGCTATCTCTTTATGAATTTTATAGAATCTATCATCACAGATGCTGCAAGATGCTGGAGTTTACTTTATCTGTTTTCCAAGGCTGCAGACAACTTGGAGATTACTAAACATACAGATTCCTGAACCCTGCCCATGAAGATTCTGTACCTATAGATCTAAGTTGAGATTCAGGAATCAGTATTTGTTTAAAAGCCTTCCCAAGGGTTATTGAGGTCTTCTGGGGTTAGAAAACCATGATTTTAGTCCCACCTCCAACTCAACCCAGAATCTCTTTATCTACATTCCCAACAAATTGTTAGTCAGACATGCTTCAAGTTCTTCCAGAGCAGGGCAATGCCTTTTCTATACAGTTAGTTAAACTTTATTGGAAAAAATCTGATCGTCAAAAGATTTTGTTTATAGTAAACGTAAATGGGCCTGCCACCAACTTTCTCGAATACATTTAGTTCTGCCCTCTATCATAACAAGGATTATTGTGTTATGAAAGCCGTTCACATATTTTAATACAGTTTTCAGGTTCCCCACAAGTCGTCCTCTATAGCTGGTCTCCACAGCAATTGCTCACGGATCCTCTATCATCCAAGGTATCCCTGCAGCCTACTGCACCATGCACACACTCTTTCCGGAGCTTCTTCTTCACCGCTGCCAGAACTAGGGTCCCTCACCCAGCCTCTGAGCCACCTGACCCTGCATAACAATGGAGCAGCCTGTATCACACTGCACATACCCTGTACTGTGGCTCTCAAATGCTGATATGCCAAATGATACCACTGTGTGCAGAAATTGTCACCAGCCCATGGGGAAATGAGAAAAATAAATAAGAACCATGTGGCTAAGTCTGTTCAATCTAAAAGACTGTATATTATGTGCTGCTTTGGTCCCTTTTTAAAAAAAAATTTAACTTTTTAAAATGAAACCGTAAGGATAGTTTGCTTGGTTTATTTGTGTGTTGGTTATAATAAAAAGTCAGCAATCCTATGTTGATGAATCCTCATTTCTTTTAGAATTGTACTAGTCCTTGAAGACCAAACTCCAGCAACCACTGCCCTAGCAGTGGTTATTTCCCTTGGTAGATAAGCAAGGGAGATCCTGCCTCCCTTGCTTATCTACCAAAGTTCTGTAATCCTACCTCATCCTCTTGAACACTCACCCATTGCATCATAAGATACCATGGCTCACAAATCATTAGAATCTTAGATCATTAGAATTATCTGAGTTTTATGAAAATACAGATTTCCAGGGCCCATCACCAGAAATAATGGTTCAATAGGTCTCAGGTGAGTCTCAGTATCTGCATTTTTAAAAGCTCCTCAAACGATTCTGTTGATCGTTCAGGATTAGAAAGTACTTTTGTGGCGTGCATTTACCCAGTGTGACTCTTCTGTGTACCTATCACTTAATATCACAGGGAATAGGGTTGAATTAGGAGATCAGGACTCTGGTCAGGTGTATTAAATGTTTAGCATGCTCTCTCCCACAGGTATGAATACGTGTGCAGTTGCTATTCTTTGCTCCTCTCTTAGGCTTTCTCTCCTCAGGCCAGGTGTTCTTTAAGTTTAGACACACTGCTAAACCTGCCCAACTCCATTTTTCCTCTTTCTTTCTAAAAAAAAAAAAAATTGATCTAATAAATTGACCCCAAAGATCTTGGGTTTTATCAATATTTCTGTTAAAAATGTAGGGCCCAGAACTGGACATTATACTAATATGTAATAATCCCTTAATCTGTACACAAACTTCTACTAATATAGTTTAAGATCATCTTGACTTTGACTTGACTTCTTGATCATCTTGGCTTCATAGAAGCACCATCATCACACTGATGTTATTTTGAGGTCTGGATGAATCCAAACTTTCTGGCTTCACCTGAATTCCAACAAAATCACCTTTTCCCAATACCCTGACATTTAAAAATACAACTTCAAGGTATACAATCTCAAGTTATAAATTTTATCACATTAGTTGCAGTATCTTTTCAACAGATCATATCATTTTGAATTCTAATTCTTCCATCTACTATATTTAATCTCTTTTCCAGAGAGTATCTTATGTAATAGATCATATGTTGTGTAATAGGTCATATGTTGTGTAAACTTATAACATCTATGTTGTCATTCAAATAATTGATTATATACTTTCTAACAGATTAAGGCAAAAGAATTCTTTCCTAAATCTTTCTAAGTCTCTTGTTCATCCAGCTATTAATTCACTTACCTATATCCATATCCATATCATGTACCTCCACATTTTCCAGCAGGACATGCTACATAAATGGTCACAATAAACATAGCATGACATCGTAGTAAATACTCAGCACTTTACATTAAAGATAATATGAGACATTTTTTCAAACATATTATTTAAAACATACTTCAGTGTATCTATAAAATTTCACAGACCGCTGAGAATGATATATATATATATATATATATATATTAAAAAAAAAAAGCAAAATAGGCTAGGCATGGTGGTTAATGCTTGTAATATTAGTGTTTTGGGAGGCTGAGGCAGAAGGAACACTGGAGGCCAGGAGTTGGCAACCAGCCTGAGCAACATAGCGAGACCCCATCTCTTCAAAAAATTAAAAAATTAGCCGGGCATAGTGTTGCACACCTATAGTCCCAGCTGCTTGGGAGGCT
>VSMD01115949.1:0-45334 GCA_008750895.1 Mirza zaza | reverse complement strand
AAAAAAAAAAACAAAAACAAAAAAACTACAATGAGATCATCTTACCCCAGTTAAAATGGCTTTAATCAAAAAGACAGGGAATAGCTTGGTGGCCAGGACGTGGAAAAAGAGGAATCCTTGTACACTGTTGATAAGAATGTTAAGTAAGCACAACCATTATGGAGAGCGGTGTGGAGGTTCCTCAAAAAATTAAAAATAGGATGGCCATGTGATCCAGCAATCCCACTGCTGGGTATATATCCAAAGGAAACAAAATCAGTATGCCACAGAGATGTCTATACTCCCATGTTTATTGCAGCACTATTCACTATAGCCAAAATATGGAATCAACCTAGGTAGTGCCCATCAATGGATGATTGGATAAAGAAAATGTGAGGTGTATGAAATATTTAAAAAGAATGAAATCCTGTAATTTATAGCAACATGAATAGAACTGAAGGTCATTAAGTGCAATAAGCCAGACACTGAAATACAAATATGGCATGCTTTCACTCATTTATGGGAGCTAAAATAGTGATGAGGACAAATGAGGGACAAAATAATGATAAGGATGTGATGAGAACAGTGCTTCGCCTCTGTGGTCTTCCTCCCAAAAACATATTACCCCATTCTAGCCATGAAAAGAACACAAGACAAATCCTAAGGGAGGGATATTTTACAAAACACCTGACCAGTACTGAACAAAACTGCCAAGGTCATCAAAAACAACGGAAGTCTGAGAAACCGTCACAGCCAAGAGGAGCCTAAGGAAACATGACAACTAAATGTCATGTGGTGTCCTGGATCGATCTTGGAACAGGAAAAGGACATTAGCTGCAAACAAAGGGAATCTGAATGAAGTATGGAACTTTAGGTAACACTGTGACAAAAAGTACCACATCAGCGTAAGCTATCAATAATGGGGGTAACTGGGGATGGGATATAAGGAGACACTCTGTACGTACTATGGTATCTTTGACAGAAAAAATGGCAATCTAAAACTATTCTATAACTAGGTGTATTTTTTAAATTTGAGAAACAGAACAAAACTAAACACCTGCTTGTAACTCCATCATCTAACACTATAACCATTTGGCCATGGCTCCCTTCCTCACGTCAAGGCCTGAGTATAAGAGAAGTTAGCTGGATTCTTTCCCCTGCCCTGCAGGTCAGACAGGGCTGTCTGTGAAGACCTGTTCACTCTGCTTAACGACGGTTTCATAGGACACATTGGTGACTGCAGCCCAGATTCTCCCGAGGTACCCCCCAACCCAAGGCAGCCCAGCTGGGGCAGCAATTCACCCACTCTAAGCTCTGGATGTGAGCAGGATGTGGCTGGTCCATCTTTCCTGCAACAACTATTTGAAGTCACTGTTCTCATCATATACTCAGCAATATACGTATTTCCCACCCTCTCTTTCTCTAATAATCCACTTTAGCATGGCCTGTCTTATTTACTCTTTCAGGGATATGTTACTTAGCTCCCCAACTAGACTGTAAGCTCCTTTTTCTCAGTAATCGTGCCTTTTGTTTTAGGCCGGCTTTTGCTCCCCAAGGGGACAGCTGATGGGGTGTGGCCATAAGAGTACCTGTTGATGACTAAATGCTGGAGAGAACAGGCAAATGAAAGAAAGTGCAGGAAAGGCAAGAGCTAAAGAATGACCTTCTCATGAAGCAGAAGTCTTAAACGGCCAGAAGACTGCCACTAAACTCCAGGCTGCTGATCAAGGACACTGCCCTGAGAGCTAGCTACCTCTAGGCAAAGCAGGGGTCAGGGTCAAATGCAATATACTGGAAAAAAAAAAAAAAAAAGTAACAGCAGGAAAATTCACAAGTGACTGCAAAATGTGTAAAAGAAACATGCAGATATAATTATGCAGCTCAAAAATAGGTCAAGTTCCATGGAGAGATTGATTTTTTTTTTTAGGTTGGAAAGTACTAAAATATAGTTGAAGATTAAAAGAAAAAGAAGGCAGGAAAGATTCATGAAAACTAGTTTAGCCCAGTTACTCAGATGATTCCATTGAGCCACCACTTTAATATTTCATGAGGGGAATGTTCGAGTTTTTCACAAAAACAAAAATCGAAAAACATCCAACAAAAGAATGTGTTTTGTTACAACACAAGAGCCTGTCCCACATCCCTGCATTGTGGCAGAAAGTCAACAGGCTGATGGAGGGCCAGGGAAGAGGCCCTCCGAAGAGGTCAGCATTTATTTTAATTCAGAAACACCCCCCATCCTTGATCCTAGTCTGTAATCATCTCTGCGGCAACCTATGACATGCAGACACAATCCTAAAGGTGAGGAGGGGCAGGTGAGTGGCTGGAAAAGATTTAGTAAATAACCAAAAGATAACTACAACCAAAAGATAACCACTACCAAAAGATTTAGTAAATAACCATTCAGATAAGCTTTTATGTTACTCCTTCTAGGACTCTGAAGGAGCAAAGAAGTTTAACAGCCACCAAAAAGAAAACCAAAAGGAACCCCAAAATCCACCCTCCTCACCTCCACTGCTCAACCTAATTACCGATAAATTTTCATGTCCTTCCTCCTTTCTTACTTCACCAGCTGAAGAGTCATTGTGGTGAGTTTGTAAGTTTCCTTTGAGCCTCCAAATACCTTTACAGGGAATTCTGATCCATCATTGACACCACACTTGCTTTAACACAGAATGCTTTGATGCAGGTCTGTGGGAAGAGATGGAGCAGAAGAGGTGGCAAAAGTTACCTACATCCCAGCTCAGAAACTTTCTTATTTTTCTACCTTTTATGGATTCTCAAGTGTGCCCCTCCCCCTTCTTGGGAACTCCAGAACTTAGCCCTCAGTATATAGTTCAGGGCTTTCTATGTCATCTTAAGAATGGTTAAAGTACTAGTGAAATAAACAGCACATGGATTATGCACAATAATTTGTCTTTAGATTTTTGCTTACCATATAACATATGATTATACAGAAACAAAATTCCACCTCATGCTATTTTCAGGCTGTGACATCCAGAACTAAATTAACTCCGCCAAGCTCTGGGGATCTCTCTGAGAGAGAGAGATCCGAGAAAGAGCAGGTACTGACTCAGGGAGAAAACCCTCCAGGAGCAGACACGTGACTCTTCACCTGCTCCAGCTGCCCCTGTGCTTTCCTTCATTGTCGTCCTATCAAGCAAGACTGTTAAACTCTTAAGGAATTGCTTTCTGCTCTACCAATAAAAGCAAATTACAAAATCTGCTTTTTTTTTTTCCTTTTTGAAGACTCTGCCTTTTTACTGTTGGATCCAGACACCCTTAAGTATTTGAATTTAAGCCAAAACCAGATGTTCTTGCAAAAACCAGATGTTCTTTACAGAAGCTTGTGTTTACTACAGAGTCGGGTACCACATCTGAAGACACCCTTCCCACTGAACAATCTACCAGGGCTGATAACTGCAGCTTTCACCAGGAAGTCTTCATGATGGCCCGTAACAGGGAGATGCTGACCTGGCTGGGTAACTGCACAGTTGTGCCTCAGCATGGTGTCACAGCCATAAGAAATGCAAGTCCAACATCAGCTTACTCCTCAATAGCATTTTAAATGCACGTTGAAGTCTTCGGAGCACACAGCAAACATCCTCAAGGTTTCCTCCACCTGCCTCTCCTCCCCAAGACACATGCACCTGGGCAGCTGTTCCCTTAAAACTGTTTTCCTCCCAAAACAGTCTGGGATTCCCTCCCACTTCCTGCTGTCCCACCTACTGGAATGCAGCTGCAGCTCTACGCTCCACACAGCCCGTCTCATGTCTTCCTAAGTCTTCTCTTCACTCTCCCACAAATCCCAAGCAGCAGGGACTAAACAAGGAAACCCAGAATCCTCCTTAAAGGGGATCCCCTGAGTGGTGAACACTTACACACCAATGTTTTTCTTTTCAGACTCATACTAGTGCATTATAA
Organism: Mirza zaza; assembly: GCA_008750895.1. Classification (NCBI taxonomy): domain Eukaryota; kingdom Metazoa; phylum Chordata; class Mammalia; order Primates; family Cheirogaleidae; genus Mirza; species Mirza zaza. The sequence goes on along the minus strand of VSMD01115949.1, from coordinate 41,431 downwards.
ATGGCATTGTAACAAGTCGCCCCATGACAGAGGGGCAGAGTCCCAGTTCTGTGGCCCTGTTTTGCATGGGCAGGCAAGAGCTGGGATGTGTACAAGCAGGGCTCTCTAGGAAGCTTGGGGCAGCCCTGGGAGCCCTACCAGGAAGGCAGTAGGAGTAAGTACGTCTCTGACTCCATCATCATTGCCACTGTTGTCCTCAGAGGGCCCACAAGCTGGAACCCCTTCCTCAAACCAACCAGCAGTCCCCAAAGAAGACCTAGGACCTTGAAGAGCAGCTTGCAAAATATGGGCTGGGTGATTTCTATCTACAGCGCTATATCCCTGTTCCGTTCTTACCCATGACATGGGAACATACATGGCTTTTATAAGAAATGACCATTTCTTTGCAAAATATCTTCTAATGCATTACAATCAGTCTTTTCTTCCTCAAGAGGAGAAGAAAAACCATCAGCATATCCAGCCTACAAACCTCTGAGCTGCTTCAGCTGCAACCCAGTTCTCTGGGCAATCTTTTTGCATTTGTCAGAAAACTACTCCCTTCCAATCACTGTCAGAAGTTGATTTGTCACAGACCATCAAAGCTCATGCAAAGATGGAAAAATCATGCATAGCTAAAGGATTTGTTTGAGGCCCACAGTTAATTATAATTGCACCAGGGGCCAGAAAGTCGGGCTCACCTGTCACTGTTCACTGCTCAGGACAAAAGGAGTTCAACAGGAATAGAAGACCCATTAACTCCACAGGGGGCCTGGAAAACATCGGAAAAGTACAGGCCCTGAGGAGTGGCAGATCTAAGTGCCGGGGCATATGTGAGGTGCACACTCAGGTTGCACTTGGCCTTGACAATATTCACAGGCAGACTTTCTGCACTAAGGTGCAGCACCCAGAAGACTCGTGTCTGCTAGGTGGCTCCAGCCATTAGCATGATACCTGCAGAGAAACCAGAGGCAGAGAGGGAAGGGAAAGGGAGCCCCAAACCTCAGATGGAAAGACAGCCCAACCTCTTTATACCATCTCCCCATATGGTAGCCACCGCCAGAATCAAAGTGTTTGCAATAAAGACTTAAATGTCTGCTCAGTAACTGCTGACTCAACTCAGAGCCTGGGGAAGACAGGACCCATAGTATAGTTTGTATTTTTAACTATTTTTAAAAATTCTTTGGCTTTTTCCCATATTAAATACATTTATCTACCTGTGACCCTAGTTTAAAAAATGAAAGTTTAACCAGTATTGTCAGCACCTGTGTCAATGGAAAATAAATCTCTCAAAATTATATTCAAAAGTTTTCCCCTAAAAGCATGATGATAGCTTTATTACTATCATACAGACATAATCAAAAGAAAAAGATCCACTGTGAAACACTGAATGCAATTCCCTCTTTTTTTATTCCTCCGACCTTATCCCAAAATACTTCCCCAGCAATTTTAACTATTTTGTTTCTCAAACCCAAACAATCCATGAGAATAGATTTCTTCCCAGGATCAAGGCTAAGGCTGGAGGTAAGCTAGCACCTTAGGTGGGCTGAACGCCAAAAGCAGGGAGAGAGGATTGCTGCAGAGCGGAAAGTTGCATAGCGGAAAGTGGAAAGTTGCACAATTATTACTGCAAAGCATACACGGCAGAGTCAATAAGAAACTGAAGTGACTTCGAGCGAAACAATTGCAGATTGGATATACATGCTCTGACTTCAGAAATGTTGCCGATTTCCCCAGGCTGCGGTCATTTCCTCTCCAGCCTTCTCTCGGTTCTTGTGGGTTTATGCCTTTGTTCCAAAAGGAGTGAACCTCACACTGGTGGGTTTGAAGAGTAAACAGAGATAAGTAGGCATGTGTTCCTACTCCACAGACAAGAGACAGCTGAAACCTACGTGGGAGCAAGGAGCAGCGAATCAGTTCGCCACGCAGACTTCCAAAGGGCTTGAGGATATGAAAGGTGAGGGTAGACGCAGCCTCAGAAATTCTGCTTTAATTAGCCTGGGCTAGGGCTCAGGCATCAATACTTTCTGAAATCCTTGCAGTGATTTTAAATTATAGCCAGTGCGACAACCATCATCTTGAAAAGGCAAAGAGTTAAAATAGTTAAGGACAGGACTCAGGAGAAAAGCACTGAATCTCATGTTGGACTCTGTTCCTTTTTTTTGGTGATAGGGTCTTGCTCTGTCACCAAGGCTACAGTGCAGTGGCACCATCATAGCTCACCTCAACCTCAAACTCTGATCCTCCTGACTTAGCCTCCCAAGTAGCTGGAACTAAAGGCATGCACCATCATTCCCAGCTAAAATTTTTTTTTTTTTTTTTTGCAGAGACAAGGTCTCACTATGTTTCCCAGGCTGGTCTCGAACTTCTGGTCTCAAGTGATCCTCCAGCCTCGGCTTCTCAAGGTGCTGGGATTACAGGGATGAACCACCATGATTGGCCTGTTCCATCTTTTGGAAGTGTTTGGAAATACTGTTTACCTGTTATAACTAAGAGCAGTATTTTTATGAAGAAGCTAGAGGAGAATGCTTCAGCTCCGAATCACAGCCATGAGTCTGGAGGCTGAGAAATCCCTCCCAACACTGGATGCCCATTTCAGCCAGAAGGCCCCGGCTCAGTAAAAAAGCATCCTCCACTCCCTGCCTGACTACAGGTTTCCCACTAATCTCTTTCTTGTGCCATGAATGCCTGTTCCACATTTATAGCCTCCTTTTCCTGATTTCTGCACCTAGAAAACACACCCAGCAAACCACACAGTGTATGTTAATGAACCTTTTTTTAAAAAATTAGAAAGAATAATGTGGTGACCTGTAGACACAGAACTGAATAGGGAATCCCTTTTAAAATATTGGCTTGGGTCTGCAGGTGGTGACAGTGGGGGCAGCCACCTCACTGTCATCTTTCCTTCCCAATCACGTGAGGGTCGCACCCAAGACCTAGAGTGTCCGAAGTCCAAAGGTGGGTGCTGCCTGCTCGTTGCCACTGTCATTAACACTGCACAGGCTCTCGTGAGCCACACGCAAGACACGTTTGGATTTGAAAATGTCATGAGGAAGAAAAAAAAGAAAGAGCACCATCTTGGAATTCATCCATGATAATTTATTTGAAATATAAAAATAACAGCAGCACAGTAAGAACTGCTCATACCAACATATGGGTACCTCTCCATGAGTCTTCAGGATAAAAGCTCCACAATCATGGCACAAAACCCAGCCTCCATTTCCAGTCCAGTCCTTTCTCTCAATGATCCTCCACAAGTCCTGACCCCAGCCCTGCCCTGAGGACACCTGCCTGCTGCATCTCCACGCCCGGCCTGGCCTGTGCAGTGGGGGCTTCCCTTCTTCAGGCCCCTGGCCTCACGCAAATCCTGGCGTCCCCTGGCTCCCAGCTCCAGCCCTTGCCAGGCCCCTCCACCATACCCTGGTTTGGAGCCCTGCTTCAAGGTTGTGGGTGGTTAACACATGTGTAACACTCATGTCCTACAGCGGTATATGAGCCAATGAAAGTAGAAACTGCAGGGCACGTAGGGGCATATGCTCATTGCAAAAGTAGAGTGTAGGTGGGGAGAGATTTGGAGTTGCAGGACTCATCCAGCTCCTTCTTTCCCAATAGGCACAGTCTTCAGAGCTCTTGGACTCCTGGAGCCCCTTTCCCTCAATTTTCAACTGACCCATCTTACAGTGGGGGTGGGGGGGACTAAAGCCATCAGGTAAACGACAGCTCTGCCAAACTCAAGGTATTTTTTTCCCTTTTTTAAATTTCAGAATATTATGGGGGTATGAACATTTTGGTTACATGAATTCCTTTTGTACAGTTTAAGTCAAAGTTATAAGCGTGTCTATCACCCAGATAGTGTGTACTATACCTGTTAGGTGTGAATTCACCCATCCTCTCCTCCCAGCTCCCACCTGCTTGATTTCCATTGAATTTTACTACTGTATGTGCACAGAGTATTGATCCAATTTAAAAATGAGTACAGGCCGGGCGCAGTGGCTCACATTTGTAATCCTAGCACTCTGGGAGGCCAAGACAGGAGGATTGCTTGAGCTCAGGAGTTCGAGACCAGCCTGAGAAAGAGCAAGACCCCATCTCCACTATAAATAGAGAGAAATTAGCCAAACAACTAAAAATAGAAAAAATTAGCCAGGTACGGTGGCGCATGCCTGTAGTCCCAGCTACCCGGGAGGCTGAGGCAAGAGGATCGCTGGAGCCCAGGAGTTTGAGGTTGCTGTGAGCCAGGCTGACGCCACAGCACTCTGGCCCAGGCGACAGAGTGAGACTCTGTCTCTAAAATAAAAGTGAGTACATGTGGTATTTGTTTTTTATACCCAGAGATGCACTACGCCAATCCTTTTACCCTGACGTCTCCACGGCAACTGACCTAACACAAAACGCTAATGGGAAATGAATATGGGGTCAGGGCAACACCAAGCTAGAATTACGCTTGACCAAGAAGCACTCTGGCAAAAAGTATTTACTCTGTATTTTTAATTTTTTGAAGAACCTTCATACTGTCTTCCATAGCGGCTACACCATTTTACTCAGCAATTCTGCTTCTGGGTATTTATCCAAAAGAACTAAAATCAGGATGTTGAAGAGATATTTGCTCTCCCATAGTCACTGCAACACTATTCATGACAGCCGAGGTATAGAAACAATCTAACTGTCCATCAACTGGTGAATGGATAAAAAAAAAAAAATGTAGTCTATACGTACAATAAATTATTCAGCCTTAAGGGACAAAAAATTAAAATAAAAACATGTACACCAAAAATATGTATAAAAGAAGAAAATCCCTTCAATTCATATGTGACAACATGGATCAACCTGGAGAACGTTATGCCGAGTGAAATAAGCCAATCACAAAAAGACAAACACTGCATGATTTCACTTCTAGGAGGTATCTGAAATCGCCAAACCCAGAAGCAGAGAGCAGAACAGTGGTTGCCAGGGGCTGCGGGAGGGGGAAAAAGGGCACTGCTAGTCAACTGAGACAAGAGTTTCAGTTGTGCAAGACGAATAGGTTGTACTATGCGTATAGTTAACAATACTGTATTTACGCTTAAAATTTTGTTAAAAGGGTAGATTGCATGTTAAATGTTCTTCCTACCATTTTTCTTAAAGTATTTAGTCTGCAAATGTTCAGATTCAGGGATAGCTTCTCTGGTTTTCTTTTGACTCCTCAAATTCTTTTGGCTTCTTTTCTTGACTCACGCTGACAACAAATGGTGAATAATTCCAAGCCAGACAGGCCTGCTTTGGGGGTAGACTCTTCATTAAGTCTCCAAGAAAAACTATTGTTAGATCCTACAGCCCTGAAAAGTGGTAAAAGCACTGAAAAGGCTCAAGATAAAAAGTCTTTTAAGATAAAAGTCTTAATGCTCTCAGCAGTCTGTGGCACAAAAAAATGCCAAGAGGCACCCTCCTAATCCTCCCAACTCCTGAGGCCAAAGCAATTGGACCTCATGCTGGTGGCCAGTCACTGGCGGATAGGGTTGGGGGGCAGTCAGTGGGACTCCATCCCCCAAGCCTGGCTTGGTGCTTATGGGGGCCAGAAGGGACACACACAGGTGCAAATCTAGGGAAAGGAGCCATAGGCAGGATACAAAAGAACTGGGGGTGGCTCACGTCTGTAATCCTAGCACTCTGGGAGGCCAAAGCAGGCGGATTGTTCAAGGTCAGGAGTTTGAAACCAGCCTGAGCGAGACTCCCACCTCTACTAAAAATAATTGGACAACTAAAAATATATATAATTTATATATTTAAAAAATTTATAATTATAAAATTATATATAATTTATATAATATATAAAATATAATTTTTTAAAAAAATTAGCCAGGCATGGTTGTGCATGCCTGTAGTCCCAGCCACTCGGGAGGCTGAAGCAAGAGGATCACTTGAGCCCAGGAGTTTGAGGTTGCTGTGAGCTAGGCTGACGCCACAGCACTCTAGCCCAGGCAACAGAGTGAGACTCTGACTCAAAAAAAAGAAAGAAAGAACTGGGGGAGTGGCAGGCTAGTTTGAGACTAAAAAGGAGCTGACATTAAGTGCAGAAGGTGGCATCTGTGCACTGGCCTCCGCAGAATCCAAATTTCATTCTTTGCTAGTCGAATTCATCCTGTATCCATCACATGTCTGACACACAGGAAAGCCACATGGGATGGGAGGGGTCCTGCTGCCCTCCCTCCCACCTCAGAGAAGCTGACTTTGCCCTTCCCCCGCCCCGTGCAGGGCTCTGTGGCCTTTCTGAATATTGACATGCAAAACCCAGCATGTGGGAGGAGAAGAAAGAGGGAGGCAGGCAGAGGGCTGAGGAATCCCCAGACTGGTCCAGACTCCCCCCACACACACTGAAGGACAGGGGGTCCCCACAAGGGGGCCACCACGCCATGAGGGTGAGGCAGTTAGAGACCAAGCTGTCAAACTCTTTCCTTTATCAAACTGTACATAAAACATGGCTCAAAAATTCCAAAAACCAGAATATGGTCGTTTTCATCATCATCATCACATAAAATCTTTAGTGTTTATTTACCCCACCATGGGTGCCCATTTAATAATGGCTCAATGTAGACTTGGACAGCATGCATTTTTCCCTAATTAATATTTTAAGATACATGTATCAAGACAAATTTACTGAACTAATTAGTATGTATATCAGAATATAAAGGAATGTCATTTTTTAAATGCCAGGAATTCTTGCCAAGCACAAAATATCCAGGTTTTTTAGGCTTTCCATTCTGCTGCTATTTCAGAATGCATTTCATTACCTCCTGTTGTAAAACTTGGTGGAAGGAGTTGGGGAAGAAGTGAGTAGAAATGAGGAAAGCGGTTAATTCAGCAGTTTGGGGGTCAGACGGACCTGGGTTCCAATCCCACTTTCTATCTGCGACATTAGACAGGTGCTCTTAAGCCTTGAAGTCTCCACCTCACATTGATGACAGCAGGAAAACAAGGGCATATGTGACACAGATGCTGAGAAAGTATAAAGAAAATTAAGAACTCAAAAATACTAAAAGATATTCAAGTCATATACTTAGTATTTTGCGCCTTCCCTGTATCTTTTACCACGAGAATTTTATTTCGTAATAAAAAAATAAGTTTAAAACTTATATACGCCATTTCAACGATCTAGCAGTCAAGCCCAGTAATAGAATTGCCTTTGAATGATTCCAAAATGTAGGTAGCTTCTAAAGTGGAGTGATTTGAGCACCACTGACAGGAATTTGGTGCCAATTCTCTAGCGTGTTCTTGCTGTACAATCTGAAATTCTACTGTTACAGATTAATTGCTTTGGTTAAAACCAGGCATTCTTCAAACATCTATTACATGAAGATACCACTGTGAAGCTTCACAGTAAAGGAGTTCTTTCCATCACTCCCCAAAAAGAGGACACTGAGAAATAGCTGTCCTGAAGGGGGAAGTAGGGAAGGGGAGGACAGGGGGCAGGGGCATCCTAGGTTGAGTAAAGGTGGTCAGATAGTGGCTGCCTGTCTGGTCACAAGAGAGTGCAAGGGGAGAAGTTCTCAGAGCACAGCAAGAAAAGGCAACCAAGACATATTTCTCAAACATAGGACCAGCTGTGGGTGGCCCCTAAGGGACAAGCAGGGCCCCAAGGCCTCCTTTCAGCATCTCAGCAGGCATCACATCCACTCTCTCTGCCTGGACCCCAACTGGTCTCAGGCAGAAGGAGGGACAGTAATTTGAGGTCCCGTCCCCTAGCCCTGTGTATACAATGTTGGGGAAACCAGAGCAGCCTTGCCCAGAGCGCCTCGTGGGAGAGGTGCGGTCCACCACTGTGCACCGCATGCCAGGCCACCCGCCTGGGGACAGGTCCACAGGAGAGTGAGACTGAGCAGGGCAGGCCAGGGACCTGCAGAACAGGGCCTGATTACCACGAATGTTTGGCTCTGAAACAAACACAAAATCCAACCCAAAGTTCCAATGAAATTATGGTTATATACCCATCGTTTTAGATCGTCTCTGGGATGGCTGCCACTCTACCCATTATGTACAAGCACAGAAAATTCAGCATGGACTCTGTCTAGTTTCTGCTACATTTCAGTGATTGCAGGAATATTCTTCCTACTGCATGTGTTCTCACACTTGCTTTTATAATTCAAAATATTAATAATTCCTCTTATTATTTTAAGAGGCTTAGGGTGAACTGAAAATATTCTTCATGGCACCACTTAATGCCACCTCTATTATCCTTTTGTGTATTTCCTTTCAGTTTTTACACAGTTTTCTCTTCTTTGTTATTTTTGAAAAGGAAACATTATACAATCAATTCATACTGTGCAAAAGTCCAAAGGCACAAAAGTCTACAGTCAGCAGTCTCTCCCCCAGATGCCCCCCTCTCCACCTGACTCCCCTCCTCAGTGGTAGCCAAAGTGCCCAGTTCCTTGTTCAGATATGTATTTTAATGTGCTTACTAGTCAATTTTGAAACTGGATTTAATTTACCGTAAAAGCCTTTTCCTAGGTTGCTACACTGAAAATAATGTTCACTACATGATAATCCATGAAGTCAATAATGTACTTAAACTTATCCTGCTGCAGTTAAACATTAAGGTTGTTTTCAGATTTTCATTATAAATAATGTGCAATAGCCACCGTGGGGTGTTTGGCTGTCTTCTGTCAGATTTTGGAGTATATCCTCCGGCTGGAGCCTCCAATCTCCACCAACTCTTTTGAAGCTGTGCTCAAGGGTGAAGAGAAATCTACACAGTCCACATATCCTATGAAGCCCTTTGGTCCACAGTCTACACCAGCCATGCCATCCTATTGGAAAAGACCAGTTCATGCGGAAAAACCACCATCCAATAAATTAAGCAAGGTAAAGCTCACGATGCTCAGTGTTGTCACATGCCAAGGCCCATTCACACATCACGTCCCCAGATCAAGCACAAAGTCATGTGGATGATGGCATCTTGAGAGACTCTGGGCTGAGCCCCTCGAACATGTGCATATGTCCCAGGGGAGCCACAGTGACACAGGGTTGACCCACAGGGGTAACATAGTCCCTCCAGAGAATCATTCTCACTCAAAGGTCTGGGGAATGAGACATGACATTTATATTAATCACTGACGCAGAGGCAGGCAGTTAATGCCCTGTCCCAACTCTTCTTGGGTGTTCTGGTGTGAGGAATACCGACACAGTGTGCACCAGTTACCCTGGCTTGTAAAGACATCATGGTCTTTGACAGAAATTTCTCTCAAATCCACAAGAAAAAGGAGCTGCCACGGGTGCTGCTTGCAAACATCTTTCAAGTGATCACAGCAGGTTGGAGGCAAAGATCCAAGGACTTTCTGCCACGCTCAGCCTCCCCAGCAGGGGCAGGCCAGCCCAGGCAGTCCTTCTCTTGCTCATTTGAGAAGCTTCTATCGAGGGAGACTAAAGGCCATACAGACACTAGATAAATAGATGAATAAGGCAAATCATCTTCCAATAACTCATATCCTCATGGAAGATGGTGCATACAGTTAACTATTAAAGCACCACTGTACACTAAGAGCTCAGGAGCACATGGGGGCAGGGGTAATGGAATGAGAGTTGAGTCTGTGTAGGATTTGGCCAGGGAGAACCAGGCAGCTTTCCTGCAGGACCAAGCGTGAACAGGATGTGATTCCATGCCTCCCCCAAACCAGCTCCTCCCCCAATTCTCTCTACTCACTCGCAGACCCTTACTGACTCCAAAACCTTTTCCATTCAAAAGGAGTTCCATTTGAGACGTGGGCATTAAACAGTGGCAAAACTTGCCAATGAGGAATCAGCCCCGACCTCTCTCGGGAGCCGTCTCCAGTGCTGACGAGACAGCACGTTGGAGAAGCAAAATGCCCACGGAGGCTCAGGCTGCTGAGTGGGAGAAATGAATACACACATTGAAGGCAGCTAAAACCCAGCCCGACTCCGTGGCTGGTCCTCGTGTTGCTGGGGATTTCAGGCTGTAACCAATGGTCATCATTCTGAGAGCCCCAGGGGACCTCCTGGGCTGCAGGAGGCCAGATTCCCAGCGTTCTGGACCCCACGTGCTGGCCTTGGGTGACCACAGCGCGTTGTGAGGTCTGGTTTTCAAGCACCTTGCTCATTCCACATGGATCAGTCTTGTATTTGCAGCACAATTAACTGTGGGCAATTCATCAGGCGTTACTAAACCCTTTAATATCTGCTGTCCTGGCAAGAAGTTCCTGTCCTAGAAACCCAGGACAGAAGCCAGGAAATCTGTTCATCAGCAGAGGCCTGCAGGGAGGCCCTATGCATTTGGATGCAACAAAAAGCACCAGAGAATCCTGCAGTAGGATCAAGAATTCCTCATTAATTGATTTAGAAGATGGCAACTTCAGTCTCAACCTGACTTAAACAGTAAAGATACAGGAGACTGCAATCACTACTGCTACAGTCAATCAGACAAAGCCTCAGTGTGACCACCTGGACATGCCCATGATTCTTGGAACTCACCAGTGGGGCATCCTCACCTGGAAGGAGGAAACCCACTTCCAATCCAACCCTTTGTAATCATGCCCTTACCCAGGCCGTCAAATACTGAGGGTAAGCAGAGCTTATTTTTACATGAATTTTAAACACTGTCTCGGAGTCAATGGAATGATTGAGAATCCCTCCTTCCTACTTCAAATAAATTGAACAGAGCTAGGCAGTGGAGACTGTGTACCACTCCATTTACAACTGACTCACTTCTCACACCAACCATGTCCACCCTACCAGACACCATGAAAAGTACTTTCCATATGTTAGTATTTATTCTTCTCATTTTTCAGGGAAGTTAAATAAAACGCCTGCTTAGGAGTCACACTGCTAAACCTCCACGCAGGCCTCAAATCCAGACGTTTTTAACCCACGCCCAACCCCTAGCTCACACTTCTTGCCCAGAGTAAGAGATCAGGGCATGCACCCCCATGAACAGCAGCCCACGTGTCCCGAGAGCATGGATTAAGTATCTGAGTCCCGAGTTGGCCTCAAAGCCTATTCGCTTTCCACTATCCTGCTCTGTTGCCCTTAGAAGACAGGAGTGGGAGAAGTGCCCCACCCTCCAAGAGAGCCACCCACGTCCATTGGTACAGTCACTAACTGTCCTCATACCCAGCACCATGGGCACACACTGGGCATAGGTCACTAAGCCTGCCCTATTCAAATTACCTTACTACAACCTTTTGGAGGGGAATTTGGAAACATCTAAACTGTACAGGTACTTTATCTTTTGACTTAGCTTTTACTTCTAAGCATTTACAGTGACAGTATACCTTGAACGGTATGAAAATATACATGTATGATGCTGTTCATTGCAGCATTGTTTGTAACTGTAAAATACTAAAAACAGCCTACATGCCCATACATAGGAGAGTTGTTGAATAAATTATGATATGACCACACCATGGGATACAATGCAGCTAAAAGAACGAGGATAATCTCTATGAACTTATGAAGTCATTCTGTTAAGCAAAAAAAGTGCAAAAAAGTATAGTATGTTACCCTTCATGTAAAAAACAAAAAGAGAGATAACAAAATATTCACCTATATGCTCATTTGTACAACAGGAAATAAGAATGATAAACTAGAAAGGGGGCGTGTTATCTATAGAGGGTGGCTAGGAACAAGGTGGAAAGGAGGAGGGATGGGAATAGGACAGCAGGGATAAGGAAGAAGTGTCACCTCTGAGTCTGCCTCTTTGTATAGTTGGGGATATTTAAAACCATGCTTATGTTTTTCACATATTCGAGAACAATTCAAATCAACCAGGATGTGAGGAGAACCCAAAATGGAGTACAAAAACTGACAAATCTAACTATATTACAAATAAATAACATAACCATGCCAACGACAGGGTGGGGAAGAAAATGAACTAACTTTAAGTAACTTTGGAAAACAATGTCTTGATTAGATACCAGAAGGCTAAAGATAAAAAGGATTGTGTAATAATAATTATACTCTAGTTAGTAGGTTTTTTCCACGGACACATAAGTTAACCATCCTGAAAATATTTTACATGTATTTGAAGAGTAAATAAGTAAACATACTGCAGCTAGTGGGAGCTAGGTTTCTCAATGGTGAAGAGAGGAGTTACAGGCTGGAATAAGGCTGGTGGGGTTGGGTTAAGATTAAAACAAACTCAATTTTTTTTTATAGAGACAGGGAAGTAAACGTGTGTGTGTTTATATATCACATATATTTCCTAGCTCCGTGCTCTGAGAAGGTGTAAATGCAACAAGACCTCAGTATCAGTGAGCACATCAGCCTCCAAGATCTTGGTTTCTAAGCACCATTCTACACTGAAAGGAAATAGGGCTCCTGGGAGAAACAGTTGACTCCAGGACTGGGCAGGGCAAACACAAAGCAAGCATGAAACTTCTTGAGACACCAGAAAATAAGTTCAAAAAATTATAATCAGGGAATGTCTAAAGGAGACACAAATCAACTTCAAAGATCTCCCAGTGGTCAAATCTAGAACAATTTGAGCAGAAAAATAAATTATAGTACTGGGTTATAACCCATAGAATAAAGTAAGTATCTATAAGTTCATACTGATATTAATAAATAAAGAAGGAAAGCTCTTCCTTACAACAGAATTCCAACAAACGAGTACAGATGAAATCATAGAAACAGAAAATTACTGTTTGGCAAATATCATAGGAATGATTGTCACAGGCAAGAATTATCAAAGTTTATAAAAGCATATTAAACAGGATGTTTACATAATCTTGAAGTTTATTAATTACAAAGGGGAGAATAGTAACTTCTTAGTGGAGAAATCATGCAGGTACCACTACCCCAAGTGATCGATGTTATCAGCAGTGACAAGAGAGATTGGCAACATGTACCTCCACATATGACAAATTAAGAAGGGCACAGATTTCTGTGGTATTTTTGTCAAAATACGTAACTTGAAATCAATCGCAAGGAAACATCAAACAAACCCACCTTGAGGGCCATTCTACAAAACAATTACCTAGTACTCTTCAGAAGTGTCAAGGTGATGAAATAAGACAGACTGAGGAACTGCCACAAACCAGAGACTAGGGAGACATGACAAGTAAAATAAATGGGTGATGAATGGATGCTAGAATAGGAAAAAGGCATCAGTGGAACGACTAACAAAATTTGAATAAAGTCTATAGAACAGTTAATAGAATAGTAGTACTGTTAATTTCCTGATTTTAATGCTTAAACCATGCATCCTCAAACTGAGCCGTGGGCCACATGCGGGCCCCCTAGCACATTTATCCGGCCCTCTGGGTGTTTTTGCCACCGCTGCCTGTCCTGCTTAGCAGCCGACTCATCCCGGGCCCACAGTGCACACTCTCCAACGGTCTGAGGGACAGTGAACTGGCCCCCCGGTTTGAACACTCCTGGGTTATACTATGGTTTATAAGATGGAAACATTTGGAAAAACTCAGTGAAGGGCATACAGAAAGTCTGTGCATTTTTTTTTTTTAAGGGACAGGGTTGCGCTCTGTTGCCTAGGCTAGAAAGCAGTGGCACCACCACAGCTCACTGCAACCTTGAACTCCTGGGCTCAAACATCCTCCCACCTCAGCCTCCCTAGTAGCTGGGACTGCAGGCATGTACCACCACACCTGGCTAATTTTTTTTATTTTCTCTAAAGTAGGGGTCTCACTACATTGCCCAGGCTGGTCTCTCTAACTCCTGGCCTGAAGTAACCCTCTCGCCTTGGCCTCCCAAAGTGATGGGATACAGGTGTGAGTGGCTGTGCCCAGCCTATTTTTGCAACTTTTTTGGGAACTTTGCAATTATTTCAAAATGAAAAGTTAAAATATAAAAATAAACTTAAAAAATAAAGTGGTCCCACCAAATCCTCACTGCTTAGGAATATGCCTATATTTTTCCTGTGCAACCACATAGGACAAGACAAAGAAACATGCTGCATGAAAAATAAACATATCAATTATAAGAAGTCCAAATGCCAGCATCTTAAATGCCAGTATTTTAAATCATCTGATTTTGGAAAATCTGAGAGAAAAAGCCCTGTTTATGAGCAGCTGAAAATAAAATCCACTAGTTTTGAGCTAAATGTGGAAATTATCTCACATTCTTCTGTGTGATAAACATATTGTCATGAATATACCTTAAAAGAAAATCAACTGTTGGCCTCCACAGACTATTTTCAGTTTAAAGAATGCCACATAGAAGTCTGAGCCACACTCTTGCAAACACATTACATGAAACAGAACCAACGGGAAAGGGGACAGGGGGGAATGGGAGTGGGGGGGTGCATTCCAAGAGCACATGGAATGTCCAGTGTCTAGAAGTTCCTAAGTGTTCTGGTCATTGGCAACGACGTTTCTAAATTGTGAAAAATAATGAGTCTCTCACACTATGATTCATAGAGGAAACACCCTGTAATCAGTGATTTATTATTCTATCCTGCAGCTTTATTTACTCACTTTCATAAACTGAAGTGAGAAATCCTAGCTTAGCACCACTTCACTTGGCCTTTCTCATTTTGTTTTGGGGGCATTTTCTAAAATTTTAAATCATGCTACGTGTCACTGGTGAGCAAGGTCCCTTCCAGCTCAACCAAACAAATGCCATGAGTCCACAATTCTATGAGTAGGTACATCCTGTTCCACAGGACAGGCATGGTCTCTAAAATGTGATGGAGAGGTGGCATTTGACTGTGATGTCTATAATTAAGGAGCATCAAGGCAACTGCCTGGCACCACTGTTTGTGTGAAGCTTCTACCGTAACGTGTGGTTCACCAATGAATCATCTCTATGAGCTTAAAAATAAAGAAGCCCACCAGCAAACACAGAGCTCAGCAGAGTCTGCCAGCAAGGGCTCTGCCCACCTCAGCAGCTATGGAAATGGCCAGCCGCTGCAGCAGGCCTCTCAGGAAATGCACTGAAGCATTCTGGACCCAGTTTAAGCCTCCCTGTGTTTGGGGTAGACTTCCTGGAGACCCCAGCCTCAGTCTGGTCCTCCTCCTCCTCTGCATTCCTGCAGAACCCTGAGCTTTCACATTTTCTAACACTTAGCACGATAAAGTATAGTTGTCCATTTCCTTCCCTCTCTCTCCTGCAGGCAGGGTCCGGCACACCCTTCTGCATTTCCCCAGTGTGTGACACAATGTGACACAATGCCTGGCTCATGCAGACACTCACCACATGCTGAGGGGCAGGTGGAGCCTATGGAAAGCACACCTGACCACCCGCGCACCCAGCTAGAGCACCTAGCTGCTCATCTCACCCGTTTCCCCGAGTTCCTGCTTGCCAGGTGATATCCTAGCTGCCAAGAAGTTTGCAAAGACAGAGAGGAGAGGGCTATCCCTCCTGGAATTGAGAATTTATGGGAGAGACTCACTTTAAACATGTAACTATGCAAATGATTATGTAATTATTATACAATTGGGAAAAACACTGGAAAAAAGAAAAAATTGACCTGCCAATTAAAAAAGCTTGCCCAAGGCAATTGCAGGGTGGGAGGGTGGGAGTGGAGACACCCTCAGCAGATAGTCAAAGCCCCACCACCCAAAATACAAGAGCAAAATGGAGAGGTGCCAAGCGTCCAGCTTCAGGGGAATGGCTACACACGGCCTATCCAGGAAACTTAGGGGAATGTAACTACTGAGCCATTTAAAAATGACAAGTATGTGAACTATGTTGATACGTGGGAAGATATTAATAGTTTATTATGTATTGGGGTTTTTTCTACCATAAAGGTGCTTAGGTTCATTAACAAAAATTTCAAAACTTGGCCTCAGCCTCTCTGCCTCAAGATGAACTTCAGAGTCCTGCGGGTAGCAAGGCTGGTGGCCCAAGGTGTCGGCTCATAGTGGCAGAATGTGAGAATACAAGGCTGTGGAGGGCCAGTAGAGCCCCTTTGTTTGACAGATGCAGACTCACAATTAGCTGGCTGACTGCCCAGCTGGGACAGTGCCTCACGTCCTTTCCATCCCACCTGCGGCCCTTCCAAGGAGCCCCTCAAATGAGGAAGGAAGAAGGTAGGAGACCAGGCACCTTTTCCTATTATACTTCACAATTCTTACATCATCACTATACTGTTTAGTTCAGATGACATTTTTTTCACATCAAAACCTTCTCAATGGCCGGGCGCGGTGGCTCACGCCTGTAATCCTAGCTCTCTGGGAGGCCGAGGTGGGCAGATAATTTGAGCTCAGGAGTTCGAGACCAGCCTGAGCAAGAGCGAGACCCCATCTCTACTATAAATAGAAAGAAATTAATTGGCCAACTAATATATATAGAAAAAATTCGCCGGGCATGGTGGCACATGCCTGTAGTCCCAGCTACTTGGGAGGCTGAGGCAGCAGGATTGCTTGAGCCCAGGAGTTTGAGGTTGCTGTGAGCTAGGCTGACGCCATGGCACTCACTCTAGCCTGGGCAATAAAGTGAGACTCTGTCTCAAAAAAAAAAAAAACCTTCTCAATGAAGGAAGGAGTGCACTGATATGCATTCTATTGCAAACTCTTTAATCCTGCATGTATTCTAGAATATTCTGCTGCTATTGCAATGATACTGCCAGAGCATACTCTTACACAAAACTTAAATTCCAAGCCACACATTGAAAATGTAAGTCTTCATAGTTTTATCTAGTTCAGATAGAGTTGTGTTTATCAGGAATAAAGTTGAAAATAATTATTCCATCATATCATCATATCCAAATTACACACTTACTAGAAGAATTGCCACATTAGTAAATCTGCCTTTTTCAAGCTATAATGAAAAATTCCTTACTATTTGTTCTGACTTGGTTTTCTGTATCATTAGCCAATTTCTGGATACATGATTGGAAAGTAATACTTGAGTTGCCTTTTTGCTGTGGATTCACCCACCATTTCCACACACATTTTTGATGCAGTTGTACACTTACTGTCTCGACAATTTGCATATTGGCTTTTATTTTTAACAAATCAAAGTGTTACTTAATAAGAAGTCCATAAGATACTAAAGTTGCCATATGAAGTAGTCAACACTTGTATCTGTCATCTCTTTCACAGAATTCTTCCAAAGAATTCTTTGTTTTCAATGTATGTCTTTGATTTACATGTAAACACTGTTTACATACCAATGAATGGTCTTATCCCTTCATTAGCAGTACATTCTCACAAAGTTATACACTGTGGTTTTAGCAGTTTAGCCAATTAAAGCTACAAAACTGAGTATATGAATACATCCAAGTAAAACTCATAAAATCTTTTGCTCTTGAAATAACTTCCATTGTCACAATTTAGTTTATTACTTACTACTGCCCATTCAAGGGGTCTTTTCTTGACAACAAAAATAAATGTCCAGTGAAATTTGCTTTGTCTAGAAAAGACACCTAATCTGTAGTGACAGAAAGCACACCAGTGATTGCCAGTGGCCTGCAGGTAGAAGGCAGGAACTGTGCAGGGCCTGCTGTATTAAGAAGGGGCACAGCAAACCCCCTGGGAACATGGACGTGTTCCACCCCTTGATTGTGGCAGTGGTAGTTACATGAATGCATACGCTTGTCAAAACTCAAACTGTCACTTAAGAAGGGTGCATTTTTCTGAATGTGAAGTATACCTCAATAGAGTCGGTTAAAAATAGGCCGGGCACGGTGGCTCACGCCTGTAATCCTAGCACTCTGGGAGGCCAAGGCGGGCGGATTGTTTGAGCTCAAGAGTTAGAAACCAACCTGAGCAAGAGCAAGACCCCGTCTCTACTATAAATAGAAAGAAATTAATTGGCCAACTAAGATATATATAGAAAAAATTAGCCAGGCATGGTGGTGCATGCCTGTAGTCCCAGCTACTCGGGAGGCTGAGGCAGGAGGATCGCTTGAGCCCAGGAGTTTGAGGTTGCTGTGAGCTAGGCTGACCCCACGGCACTCACTCTAGCCTGGGCAACAAAGCGAGACTGTCTCAAAAAATAAATAAGTAAATAAATAAAAAATAAAAATAAAATCCTACCTTTAACCCAGTTCTAAAACACATGACTGTCACACAGCTTATGCCATGGGAACTCAGCCTGTGAGTCCCACAATGCCCAACCTGCCCTATACTCTGGTCAAAAAGATTTGTCTATTGATCACTGGCTTGGATACTGTGACAATATTAAATTATTGTAACTGTTTCTAAACACTTAACTCTCACCTTCTGTACTTAGTTCACTGTGAACTGGTAACAGTTCTAAAATCTGTAGTGATCTATAGATCATACTTTGCATAGCCTTGTGCTAGATCACCTGCCCAGAATATTCTAGATCCAATAAAATCCTACTATGTTTAATTGAATAAATGTGTTAATCTCTTCTCTTCTGCTAATAGTACTGAAGCTCATTCACATACAGGGAAGTTTGGTGAAATCCATAATAAAGTACTAAGTGAGTGAACTTGAAGTGGAAAGGAATTTAAGCTCTGTAAGGAAAATTGTTACTGACTAATCCTGTGTAATTCTTTGAGGCTTATATGAGTAAATGTTTACAGGAGTGTGGTAGACAGAATCCTAAGGTGGCCCCCAAGATTCCCTCCCTGTATAATCCCTTCCCCTTGAATGAGGGTCGGAAGCATGAATATTATGGGATGTCATCACGGTGATTAGGTTATACTATATGGAAATGATGAGGGGATTTTGCAGATATGATTACGGTCCTAAAGCAGTTTACTTTGAATCAAAGGAAAGCTTATTCCGAGGTAGGCCTGCTCATGGAAGGTTTGAAAGAACTGTACTTCCAGAGCAAGAGCAGAGTTTGAGAACCGTCCACCTCGCAATGCCCTACCAAGCTTGGGTTACAGAAATGACTTTGTTCAAGATTCGATGTGTAGCCCTAAGACATTAAAAAACATTTGAAACAACTGAAGGGAATGGAAAACAGAAAAATGAGTCTATACACATTTAAAACGCAGAGAATCATAAACCCAAAAATAAAAGTTACCCCTCTCCCTACCCCAAATGCAGTCCTAACATATGATAAAGAGCAATGAACAAAAGTCAAGACACAGCCATTATTATATGAGCTAAGCATGTGCTTTTCAAAAACTGCAAAAAAGTGTCATTTACTGTCCTCTGTGGGGAACAGAGGCACATGAGCACACATGAAGCCTTGTTCCCACCTGCCTGCTCCTTCCCTTCCTCGTGTGACGCTGACACAGCCCACAGAAGGCAGGCTGAGCCGGACTCAAGGGTTCCCTGAGATCACAGCTGCCCAGGCCAAAAGGACAGGACTCCAGAAACCCGCCAGTCCTCCCCTCATCTGTGTGAGACGAAGTTGCTCTCCCTGCCCTCTTCCGTAGGAAAAAAGACCTTCAACATAAATCTTAAACCGATGATTTTGTTTCCAACCCCCCCATCCACTGAAGTTAAGGCAACCAAAAGATGCATCTCACCAACTTCTAAACAGTAAACACCAAAATTGACAGTCTTATTTAAAATTTTAAAAAGGGAGAGAGAAAGAAAAGAAAGTCTTTAAACTAGCATCCAGCTGGCGCTCTGTAGATTCTTTGTATCCTGGATTTTAAATTACAGATTAGAGTAAAACAACATGGGCAAAAATAAAGAGTAATCAGGGCCTCTTTCTGGAGAAAATCCCCAGGACGGCCATGGTCCTAAAGGTCCCTGGCCGTCTCTGCCAGCGGTAATAACTGCTCTCGGCTCCCCGAGAGGCAGTGCTCGCTTGGTCAAACAAAGCTATGATTACTGGAAAGCAGAAATGCTCAAAAAGAGTCACCAAAGGGAGAAAGGAATTTTTTTTAACTCCTTATTTTTATCTGATGGAATCAACCTTTACTTACTATATGCAACATGCATTCTTGGGGACATATGCCACATGCTGCATGTTTCCTTTGCACTCTCTTCGGTCACAGTGTATTTCTCAAGGAACAAGTTTATTTTCCCATCACAATGACATTCGACAAAACTTGCTCTCTGCAAAACAGTCGTGGTTTATCTTGCTTCTCTGGAAACTTCGTTGGGCCTTCCCACTTAAAGGGCAGTCATATCACCGTTTCCTTTTATAGTATTACATAAGCCAAATTATAATGATAAACCCATCTCTAAACCATATGTTAGCGGCTCTAAAATTACAACAAAATGTAGATTGTCCAGTACAGCAGAATCTAAGATTTTGGAAGGCAACCTCAGAGGCCACCAGATTCAACTCTGCACCAACTGAAGACATATCCCCAACCTGGCCATCCAGCCTGCTCATACCCGAGTCGAATCTGTCCACCAGTGACATCTACCCACAGAGATAGCTATGCCATAGGCAACCATCCAGAACAGGCCTGCTCCTTCCTCAACCCGAACGTTGGGAAGAGGTTTTGCACACTCCTGCGGGGTTTCCAGGCCAGGCTTCCCACACCCTCTGTCCGTCCAACACCCTCTCTCTCTTGCACCCTGTTCAGGACGTCCTCCAACTGTCCGAGGCCCTCCTAAGACAGGGCTTACAGAGCACGGTGTGTCCTTTTAACAGAATATGCAGCTTTCTAGCCCATCTCCTCCTATAAAGCTTTGCATTTTGTGAATGCAGTCAACTGAAACACATAGGTTTTCTCGTATAACACGCTGTTTTGTCAAATCTCTTTCCATAATCAAGTCATAAAATTTTTAACCCAAGAGGCAAGACATGTCTTTCCATCACATTTCATCTTTATAGTTGATTTCAACCTATCAAGATCCTGACTTTGTCCTATAACATATGAGGTAGTCCCATCAGCTCTGTGTCACTTGAGAGTGCTTTTGAATATGCTCTTCAGATACAGGATACTGTTTTTGTTTTTGTTTTTTTTTTTTTGAATAAAAACATGACAGCGGCCGGGCACAGTGGCTCATGCCTGTAATCCTAGCACTCTGGGAGGCCAAGGTGGGAGGATCGTTTGAGCTCAGGAGTTCAAGACCAGCCTGAGCAAGAGCAAGACCCCATGTTTACCAAAAATAGAAAAAATTAGCTGAGCATAGTGGTGCATGCCTGTAGTCCCAGCTACTCAGGAGGCTGAGCCAGGAGGATCACATGAGTCCGGGAGTTTGAGGTTGCAGTGAGCTGGGCTGATGTCACGGCACTCTAGCTGGGGCAGCAGAGTGAGACTCTGTCTCAAAAAAAAAAAAAAAAATGACAGCTTTTTGGTATCCACTTGGTCTGCCCATTCCATTCTGATGACTCAAAACAATAGATTGTTTTTAAACTAATAGTGACTATCTACCTAATGCTAACATCTAGCCCACAGGATATTACAAGAGCCCCTATCAAACCTATCCCCTAAAAGATCTACCAGCCCAATATTATCTCCAAAGTAAGGTTGGCTTAGCACTATTTACTCTTAGCTAACCCATATTCATCCCTAGTAATTATGCAATCATTTAAAAGTGCTCACAATGTGCTTGTCAATCTGCCCCAAATTTCACCGTGATTCAACAAAAAATTACTAATCATCTACTGTTTATGAGCTTTGTACAGATTTTACTAGAGATCACTGTCAGCCTTTCAGGAATTAAACATTTTTAACCCTGTTTATTCTTATTTTTAAAAACTGGCTTATTTGCCCACCCCTAGTCTTTGACAAATAGAGATCACACAATGAAATAACCTGTAATTTAGAGCATTGACACCAAGGAGCTCTCAAAGTCCCATGTCTTTGTTCTCTTTGAAATGAAGACCCTTCAACTGCAAGAAGAGATGAAATGATTTCTTGTTTGGAGTCTTTCAGCTTCACATCCAGAACCCTCAAGGTCTCTGGAGATAAACACTGAGGATTGGTGACCATTCCCATCAGTGAGCTTGCAGGGTCTGGTAGAGCTCTCTGTCTTAGCTTAAGAAAAAGTCTCAGCAGACAACCCACGGGCCTGCCAGCAGGTCTGCTCTCAGAAGGCGGCTTCTCACGTTTGTTGCTGCAAAGCAACAAGATTCCTCCCCAGTGCTGGCAACATGACGCTATCCTCTGGAGAGTCCACAGAACAGGAGAAGACTCTCCCCAGTAAGTGCCTCACATCCTCACCCTGCCCTCCTGCCTTCTGCGTGGTGTTCATCTCCTTTTCACCTGGGTCCCCTGGTTATTTCTCCAACCCTAAGAATTTCTTACCTGTACTAACAAGCTAAAAGTAGTTTTTTTTAAAGCAGTTCCTTTCCCCCCCTACTGAAGGAATAAGTTTCATTTGTAACACACAAAACAGATAGATGACTGCTTCCAAGTAAAAAGGCAGGATGGAGGCCCCGAGGTTACTTATTGGTTGCCTGTAAGAACTAAGTCTTGTGTGCCCAGTCCCACCGGAGCCTTCCATAGGGAACAGGGTATTTCCTATACCCATTTGTTGGGACTCTGAATCTCATTAGGTATAAGCCTATTTAGTTCTTCCCCTCCCTTTTCCCACTGAAGTTTACTAATCTTTTAAGATTGGTAAATATTAATACTATACAAGATGGCACTCCATCTGCCTCCCACAGGCAGACGCAGCAGACACATACGACACCTGAAAGCAGCCCAGTGTCTTGCAGCATCACTTCTTACGGCACAGCAGGCCATGGAAGGGACACTCAGCCATTCTAGTCTGTCAGGTACCCTGGTGGCAGGGGCTTCTGGGAAAAAACGAGCTTCAGCTTCTCATTGGACCTCAAAACCCTTCATGAGGTGCCACTCCCTAAGCCAAAGCTTCATGTGGCAGAATGGGCTATCTCTATTTCTACTCCAAGCAACAATGACACACGGCCCCTTAACATTCTCAACTAACTACAGCTGAAACATATTTTAAGTTTCACTACAGAAGATTGGCGTGCCCAGCCAGCCCACACTGTCTTGAACATGTGTCCTCATAATCCTGCTTGAAAATGTTGGCACCCAGTGACCTCATTTCTCTCGCTACAGCTGACTGGACCAGGGAAGGACACCTGACTTAAGTGAACCAATCAAATTCCCCCTCTGAAAAAACATAATGAAAGTCATAAAGCATAGTCAGTGATAGTCCCTTGAGTGACCACTCTGCTATCATGGTCAAAACGCAAACAGAAAGGCTCAGTCAGCAGAGGAGTCAGGAGGTGTGGCACTTGCCACAGGAGGAGGAGGGATGAGAAACCATCTGACAAGATGGCAGACAGTGACTCCCCAGGTTCCCGCGGGCTTTATTTCCCACACTGTCTCTTCTCAGAAAGCCCAGCCACGGGGGGGGGGGGGGGGGGGGGGGGGAGAAAGCCCAGCCACTCTTCTGGTTCCTCTGTTCCATAGGACACCCCTACATTCTTATAGTAAACCTCCTCTACTTAGGCAGGCCAGAGTGGGGGCTATGTTTCTCACAAGAAATCGTGAACTTCCATTCTTCCTCTGAGAATGAAAGACGGGGCATTTTGCAATTTGCCAAAATAAAACAAGAGAGTGATGGCCCTCCTCAACAAGAATTTCTTTCATGCTTACTACACAGACATGCTGAGGGTCAGGGGTAGTATAAACATGATCCCTTCCCTCTAAGAATTTTTCATCTGGCTGGGGAGTCAAGAGTAACCCAACAAAAAATTAATGAAAACTATAATGCAGAATATATGACTTAGAGATGACCTACAGCAGGCGTCCTCAAACTATGGCCCATGGGCCACGTGCAGGTGTTTTTGCCTGTTTTTGTTTTTGTTTTAATTTTAGCGTATTATGGGGGTACAAGTGTTAAGGTTACTTATATTGCCCATGCCCCCCCTCCCCCCTCGAGTAAGAGCTTCAAGCATGTCCATCCCCCAAACATTGCACATTGCACTTACTCATTGTGGTTGTATATACCCCCCCTCCTCCCCCCTCCCTCCCTCCCGACACCCGATGTTACTGCTATATGTCCACTTAGGTGCTGATCCGTTAATACCAATTTGCTGGAGTACACGTGGTGTTTGTTTTTCCATTCTTGAGATACTTCACTTAGTAGAATGTGTTCCAGCTGTATCCAGGAATATACAAGAGGTGCTATATCACCATTGTTTCTTAAAGCTGAGTAGTATTCCATGGTATACATATGATATGTGCAGTGTGCATAGGAATTTGTTCATAGTTTTTTTAAAACTATAGTCTGGCCCTCCAACCATCTGAGGGACAGTGAACTGGCCCCCTGTTTAAAAATTGAGGATCCCTGACCTACAGAATAACTGGCAACCACAGCTACAGGTGTTCCCTGCAGAAGCTAACCAACAGGGGACAGAGCAGGTGAGTGAGGAGTTCTTTACTTGGGACCTAGGAGGATGCCTAAAACGTGGAGAGGCAGGAAAGCCAACGCATGAAATTTTAATATTTCCTCATTACAATCCACTGGAAGATACACATCTCTAACATGTTTTATTTGAAACCTATTTTGTAAACTAATTTCTAAGAATTACTTTACAGAAATGATTTTTAAAAACTAGTAATTACATTATGGATAAACAATTCATCCAGTGACAGTGCCTACAATAGTTCCTAATTTAGAATGACTTATTAACCATGTATCATTTTTTATGTAATCATTCAAACACTTTATCCCATTCATTCATTCATTTACCCACCCATCTGCCCACTCCACAAATGCTGAGTACCAGGCTCTGGGACAGGCACCAGGGCACAGACGTAGATAAAACAACTGTGACCTGTGAAAAACTCTGGAGCCTTTTGGAGAGTCAGCCATAGGGGCCAATGGTTGCAACCTAGTGAACTAAGTCCTTGAGAGTGAAATCGAGAAAGATCTGGGATAACAGAGAATGAAGCAACTAAATTTAGCCTGAGGGATTTGGAGAAGTCTTCCCCAAGGTAATAAAACTTGAACCAGATTTTGCAGGAAAGAAAGAATGGGGCACTGCCTTTGAGGAGAGAGAAGAGCATTACTGTACTATATATTGTATGAAAATACACATTCAGGATTGGAGAGAGGGGCCCTAAGGGAGTGCCGTGGGAGGTGGCAGGATACTGACCAGAACAGCGGACGTGTCAACTCATTCCGCAGGCAGCGGGAACTGGGAAGGATCATTTTTTGGCAGGATAGAGGAGGATCAGATCTGGTTTGGAGAAGAATCCCTCTGCTGGCAATGCGATCTTCTTCATCTCACAGTTATCACATTTAAAATCTATGCCTTCTCTATTCTGTGATTGCTATACAATTTGTTAATTGTTTTTCTTCTAAATATATAGTCTTCATTATTCTAAGCACACATTTTTATTAAGCCTTTTAAGAACTTAATCACTTCTGTTTGAAATCTCCTCCCCTATTTTTCCTGGAAACACCCCAAGTGTAATATATTTATAATGGAAAAGCAAAGGCTGTGAAGATGGCCCTGGGTTCAAATCTTAACTGTGTCACTTCCTGGCTGTATATCTTTATTTCTAAGAATAATTCTCACCTCGCTGGTAAGTAATGATTAAACAAATACACTTATTGTATGACTTTGGGCACATTCTTTGAGTTTTATGGAAAATGAAGAAAACAACAGACCAACCTCGGGATTAAAAACTAAATGAGACTGAACAAGTAAAAGCACTTAACACCAAGTCCAGATCCAAATCCTCAGTTACTAGTACAGTATATAAAAAGTGACTAGTCTAGTGCTTACAACAAGGTAGGAATCAAATAAATGTTAGTCCCTTCCTTCATGTATGTGTCTGTGCCTTCTGCTTCTTTGGGTATTTCTGGCTCCTTTCGATGTAGACCAGCACCTTCCAAAGCATCTAGCTAATGGATGGGAGCCCACTGCATAAAGCAGGTAGACACCTGCTCCCCAGCTCCCACAATTCCTCAGGCTCTCCTCACCTGGGTTGCTACCCCACTGTTATTTGTCACTTTTATCTCGATCACTTCCTTCCTGGAGAGCAGGGAAACAAGTCTTCATTGGTATCAAGATCTAACATAATGCTCTCAATAAATGGAGACATGGGCTCTGCATCCAAAATCCTAGGTCCACCACTTGCCAGCTGCATCACACTCACTGAGTTACTTAGCCTATCTGTGCCTCAGTTCCCTCATGTGAAAGATGAGAACAACAATAGTGCTTACCATGTAGGGCTGCCATGAGGATGAAATGAAATAATATGTGAAGTGCTTCGCAGAGCTGCAGCACTAAGTTATGTGTATATACGTGTATATCTATGCACATATATTTATAAATTGTAGTTGTTATAGATACACACTCAACACATGCCTTCATTTACTCAGCACTAACCATATACACATATTAAATAAACATGATGGGTGCTAAAGCAATGATTAAAGGCCTTAAAAATTTCAGTTATAAAAAAAAACTTAAATCCTCCTGAGCAAAAAGTATCTTTCTAAGTTTTTGTAAAAGTTTCTTTTTCATATATTAAAATTCTTTGAATCAAGCACCATCATCAGAATCTCTTCTCTTTCCTTTTTTTTTTTTTTTTTTGAGTCAGAGTCTCACTCTGTTGCCCAGGCTACTGTGCCATGGTGTCAGCCTAGCTCACAACAATCTCAAACTCCTCAAGGCTCAAGTAATCCTTCTGCCTCAGCCTCCCGAGTAGCTGGGATTACAGGCATGCGCCACCATGCCCGGCTAATTTTTTCTATGCATTTTTAGTTGGCCAATTAATTTCTATTTTTAGTAGAGACAGGGTCTCAACTCTTGCTCAAGCCGGTTTCGAACTCCTGACCTTGAGCAATCCACCCACCTCGGCCTCCCAGAGTGCTAGGATTACAGGCATGAGCTACTGCACCTGGCCTCTTTCCATTATTTTTATTATATGAACGTAACCGCATTCATGGGTTTGGCCACTCTTGCTACTAGTCTGATTGTTCTTATTTTTAACTGGCTTTGAATGTTATTAGAACATAAAGCTTTTTTTTAATCCGAATTCAGAAAGCTGTGTGACCTATATCTCACATTTCCATTCCTGTCCTCCTCCCTTGATAAACTATGTTAGCCAAAGAGCCAAACATATTTGCCAAACTCAACCACTACATTATATCAACTATAATACAGTGCCCCCAATACATGGGGATACATTCCAAGTACCCCACTGGATGCCTGAAACCT
Organism: Mirza zaza; assembly: GCA_008750895.1. Lineage (NCBI taxonomy): Eukaryota > Metazoa > Chordata > Mammalia > Primates > Cheirogaleidae > Mirza > Mirza zaza. The sequence continues at coordinate 14,524 of VSMD01115949.1, read as the reverse complement.
TGGATAGTACTGAACCCTATATATACTGTTTTTTCCTATATATAACTACCTATTATAGTTTAATTTATAAATTAGGCACAGTAAGATTAACAATAACTAATAAAATTATAATATACTATAATAAAGGTTATGTGAATGTGGTCTCTCTCTCAGATATATTATGCTATAGATCTTAGCAACCTTTGCATACAATTTTTTTCTTTCCTTATTAAATGGAGAACTTTCACCTTTTCCCCCAAAGGAAGCATTTTACGGCTTCTCTTTGGCATATCTGAATTGCCAGCAACACTACTCTTGTGCTTTGGGGCCATTATGAAGTCAGATAAGGGTGACTTGAACACAAGCACTGCGACACCAGGACAGATGATCTGATAACCGAGACTAGTAATTAATGGGTGGATGGTGTACACAGCACAGAGACGCCGGACAAAGGGATGATTTGAGTCCAGGGAAGGACAAAGAGAGATTTTCTCGTGCTCAGAAAAGTGCACAATTTAAAATTTATGAATTGTTTATTTCTGGAATTTTCCACGTAACATTTTTGTTGGCCATGGGTGAACTGAAGTCTCAAAAAGTGAAATTGTGGACAAGTGGGTAATTCTTTTTTTAAATACAACTGTTAGTTTACAACAGAATACGGCTGTAAAAATAAATATTTCCAGCAAAAGATCTGATGATTCATTCATTCAACAAATATTTGTTGAATGGCCAGACACCGTTGTAGGTGCTAAGGACACAAAGGTAATTGAACCATCAAGAGGCTCTGCCTCCAGGTGCTGACATTCTAGCAGGGAAGGCAGAATGAGGGGACAATAAACATGAAAATTAAATATAAGTCAATCGCACATAGTCAGCTCTGCTGTAACATGACTTGTTCCTATAAATCGTCATGCTATGCAAAAGTCGCACAATAAAAACCAGAGGCCATATGGGGGGCGGGGAAGAGAAGAACCTATTAAGAACTACAGCACAACTGTATACATGCTGAATGATCAACAGTACAACAAACGTGGCAGCTTATTATGAGAAAATCCCTCAAGTGTGCTTGTGTAGGGAAGGACCAGCAGGCCTGGGACCTGCGAGTAATCATGGGGTGGTTGGTGGATTATCAGGAATCAGAAAATTCTAACTCCACACAGTGTGGCTCAAAGAACAAGACACGAACTGATGTAGCTGATAGATGCTTAAAACGTGTGCACATGTGCGTCTCGCGTCCTATGTGCCTTGGTTCAGCTGGGTGCAGTTTTCTGCATGCACCTAGAGCTGCTGCAAACAAAATCGCGCAAGCAAACATGAAACCCGGGTTGTACTCAAATTGTTCCCTAATATGTCACAATCATGCCATGGAACAAATACGGGTTTTAAACGCAAGTGTCATACAGAACTGAGTATATAAAGCAATGATTGCTGTGAAAAACTATAGCAGGATAAGGAAAACTAAGAATGGAGATGTTTAATTTTACATGTTATCCCCTTGTATTCATTCTACACCACTGTTAATAAAAACCCATGTGTCAGGCCGGGCGCGGAATTCCTAGCACTCTGGGAGGCTAAGGCAGGAGGATTGTTTGAGCTCAGGAGTTTGAGACCAGCATGAGCAAGAGCGAGACCTTATCTCTACTGAAAACAATAAAATTAGCTGGACAACAAAAGTATATATATAAAAAAATTAGCCAGGCATGCTGACGCATGCCTGTAGTTCCAGCTACTACAGACTGAGGCAAATGGATTGCTCGAGTCCAGGAGTTTGAAGTCGCTGTGAGCTAGGCTGACGCCATGGTGCTCTAGCCCAGGAAACAGAGTGAAACTCTGTCTCAAAAAAAAAAAAAAAAATATATCAACCCACGTGTTAGCTGCATTTATGTAAAAGCCTGCAATCATTTCTCTTTCCTGTTCTCATGTGCCTGGTGTTTCTTCCATCTTCAAAAGTATGTGCTGTTGTCACATGGCCTCTGGACCTATGTACATGTAATGGAATATTATCCAGCTATTAAGACATAGGAAGCCCTTTATTTACTAGTATGGAAAGAACCCTAAGAAATATTAAGTGGAAAAAAAGACAATGTATATATTAATAATGCATTACCTTTTTGTCTTTAAAAGGGGGGTAAATTATATACATTTTTCTTCATCTATAAAAACGTGGGGAGTTAACAATGATCACGTGTGATGGTGGGAAGTGTAGGGGAAGGAAGCAGACAGCAAAGGTGGAGGTGAGAGGGCAGGAGAGGGTTGGACACTTTGCTGTAAGTCATTCTGTACTTTTCAAAGTTGTACCCATGAGAATGTGCCACCTTTTCAAAAAATTTAAATACAGAGTTTAATTAAATAACTTTTTAAAATTAGAATAAAACTTGTACATCTGTTGAAACACTTTCAAAATGATACATGTATACCAATCCAGGAAGAATGGCTTTGGGGTATATTTTGCTTCATGTGGCCCTGGCTGTCGTCTTCCCAGCTCTATGACAGCCCCCACGGTCCCCACCCATTTCTATGCTGACTACTTTATTGTTCTCTTTCTGCAGATTACCTCCTGCGCTACAGCTTGCCCATCCACATAGGTGCTGCCGCCCAGGAACTAGCACAAACCTGCCATCCCCTAGAACTGGCATTTGACCCAAAACCACCACAAACATCCATGACAGTCCCAGCTGACAATCAAAGTTTCAAGTCACTATTGTTTTCCTGTTGACTACTGATTCTGGAGAATTATTCCAAAAGATCTGCCAGCAACGCCCCTGGACTTGGAGTCACATTTATACATTATTAATAGTCTGTACCACCTTTTATTGTTCTGAAACATTTTCTAAAGGGAGAAAAACATTAAGCCAGTCACCACTTGTTGTATTCTATTCTTCATTCTAAAATTTAACCCATACAAAACAAAACAAATCTTGTACTATCTCAGTTTTGGTTTAGATTGCAATGTTTAAGATCCTTGAAATATCAACTCAAACTCTTGGTTCAACTGAACTAAAGTTTTCAGAGCCAACTAACTTTATGAGAACAGTCTTACAAAAGAAGCTCTCTAGCTGCCTCATCAGTGACTGCTTAAATGGGTCTTTGAAAATTCAAAAGTATCTCCTTTTTGTTATCTAAGCAAGAAAGCAGACTTAGTTCAATCGTGTATATTTCCTCACACAGCAAGTCAACCCAATCTGTATTTGCATTTTTAAAAAATGTTTTTAATTTTTGAAACATGCCCATAAGTGCCTTATTTTTTAGCTTATTACAGTAAGTTCAACCAGAATAGTTTCAATCTCAGTGAAAACTAGAAACAGGTGAAGCGCCCAAGTGCCAATTCTAGCAAGACCTGTGACACTGTCTTTCCTGATGGCCACTACTGGACTCTGGCTGAGCCTTGGGGTGAGTCATGGCCATATTTAACCTCACCATTTGTCTTCTGGGTAAGAAAAGGGTGGGGGTGAAAGACAGTGATAAACATCAAAAATCCAGCACCCCTGTGAAGTCAACAGCTGAAATGAAAAACCAGCAAGAGATGTCTCCACTTACTATTTATATTACTCAAACTGTAAGACTTCCTACTTGATCTCCTGCACTGCCACCAGACAGTTAGACCCCAATGGTCATAAAGTGGCTGGAATGGCAAAGAATTTATCAAGCATCTAAGGCTCCTGCCTGGCCCTTTCCCATAAGCTGGTTCTTTAAGCAAACACTGCTCCTAGAAAACCCTACAATATGAGAGTGAGAAATATTGAACACCAAATTTCTATCTGCTCTTTTCTAAGGATTTGTTAATAAAACCAGTTTTCCTGAGCTAACCACATGTAAAACTGACTGTTCACTTATTTCACAGAACCTCAGATCCCACATTGCCCCATCCTAAGGCAGCACACAGACACTGGCACATCAGCATGTGTGAGCAGGCTGGCACTTAGAAATTCTTCAGTCACACCATAAGGGGGTGCTACTATGTCAGGTGGCAAGTGAGATTGAGTTTAGATGAGCTCACTTCATATAATTCCTGTCCTAAGTGTTTGCAGCTGGTTCATAACTTCAAAGCTCTAAGTTTCAGTCCACATGACACCTGACCACATTCGATAGTCAAAGACTATTTCCTCAAAGGTAGCTCCCTCTGCTTACAAGTATATAACATCAATTAATTCAACACTGACATGTGCCTGGCACTGTCACAGAGGACTAAGAATGTGGACAGATCATCATAAATCCAGTATAACTGTAAGGAATGGCCAGGACCCACATCCTCACTTTCCAGACTCTACATTCAAAGATGCTCAGTTTTGGAGGAAATAGAGGATGGAAACAGATAGAAAACCATGCCATTCTCAATCAGCAGAATTAACATTGTTAAAATATCTATACTACCCAAAGTGATCTACAGATCCAATGCAATCCCTATTAAAATACCATCATTTTTCGCAGACCTAGAAAAAATAATTCTATGCTTCTTATGGAACCAGAGAAGACCCCCCATATAGGCAAAGCAACCTTAAGCAAAAAAGAATGAATTAGGAGGCATCAATTTACCAGACTTCAAGCTATATATGCTACAAGGCTATAGTAACCAAAACAACATGGTAATGACACAAGAAGAGAGACATAGACCAAGGAACGGGACTGAGAAACCAGACATAAAACCACCCTTACACAGCCATCTGATTTTTAACAAAGCAGACAGGAATATACACTGAGGAAAATAATCCCTATTCAATAAATGGTGCTGGGAAAATTGGACAGCCACATGTAGAAGACTGAAACAGGATCCACACCCCTCACAAAAATCAACTCACAGTGGATAATAGACTTAAACCTAAGGCATGAAACCATAAGAATTCCAAAAGAAAATATTGGAAAACCTCGTATAGATATTGGCATAGGCAAATTTATGAAGACAACCCCCAAAGCAATCACAGCATCAACAACCCCAAAAGCAATCACAGCATCAACAAAAGCAATCACAGCATTCAAGCTTTTGAATTTGACCTGATCAAATTCAAAAGCTTCTGCATAGCCAAGGAAACTATTGCTAGAGTAAACAAGCAACCTACAGAATGGGAGAAAATATTTGCATGCTATACATCCAATAAAGGGCTAATAATTAGAATCTATATAGAACTCAGGAAAATCAGTAAGAAAAAAATCAAACCACCCCATTAAAAAGTGGGCAAAGGACATGAACTGAAACTTTTCAAAAGAAGATAGACTAATGTCCAACAAACATGAAAAAATGCTCAACATCTCTAATCATCAGGGAAATGTAAATTGAAACTGCAATGAGATATCACTTAACTCCAGTGAGAACAGCTTTTATCAAAAAGTCCTGAAACAACAAATATTGACGTGGATGTGGAGAGATAGGAGCACTCATACACTGTTAGTGGGCCTGCAAACTAGTACAACCTCTCTGAAGCAATATGGAGATACCTCAAAGAACTAAAAGTAGAACTACCATTTGATCCAGCAATCCCACTACTGGGTATGTACCCAAAGGGAAAAAGTCATTCTATAATAAAGACATGTGCGCTCAAATATTTATGGCAGCATGATTCACACTTGCAAAGATGTGGAAACAACGCAAGTGCCCATCAATACATGAGTAGATTAATAAAATGTGGTATATGTATACCATGAAGTACTACTCATCCACAAAAAACAATGGTGAACTATCATCTCTTATATTATCCTGGGTGGAGCTGGAGTCCATTCTTCTAAGTACAAGAATGGAAAAATAGCCGGGCGCGGTGGCTCACGCCTGTAATCCTAGCACTCTGGGAGGCCGAGGCGGGCGGATTGCTCAAGGTCAGGAGTTCGAAACCAGCCTGAGCAAGAGCGAGACCCCATCTCTACTATAAAAAGAAATTAATTGGCCAACTAATATATATAGAAAAAATTAGCCGGGCATGGTGGCGCATGCCTGTAGTCCCAGCTACTCAGGAGGCTGAGGCAGTAGGATCGCTTGAGCTCAGGAGTTTGAGGTTGCTGTGAGCTAGGCTGATGCCAGGGCACTCACTCTAGCCTGGGCAACAAAGTGAGACTCTGTCTCAAAAAAAAAAAAAAAAAAAAAAGAATGGAAAAACAAGCACCATATGTACTATCAAATTGGTACTAACTGATTAGTACTTATGTGTACATGTGGTAGTAACATTCATCGGGTGTCCGGCAGGTGGGAGGGGGGAGAAAGGGATAGGTACATTCATACCTACTAGGTGTGGTACACACTGTCTGGGGAATGGGCATGCTCGAAGCCCTGACTCAGGTGGAGCAAAGGCAATACGTGTAACCTGAACGTTTGTACCCCCATAATATTCTGAAATTAAAAAAAAATGCTCAGTTTCATAAATAGTTGAGCCTGGGCAGAGACAGAAGAGTTAATCAAACAATAACTGAGCACAGTAGTCTGTTGGATGCCTTGGAAAGTCATGTAGGTCAATACAGTATCTTCCTCAAGAAAAGGGGCAAAGCCTTTCTCAGCCCTATTTTTAGGTCTTCCCAGTAGACCACGCACCAGAGCTAATGCTCCTCAGCAGGATAATTCTGTGATTCAAGCATCTGCTCTCCTTAACACAGAAAGAAAAGATGAAAAAGTGTGCACTTCCTTCCCTTTGGCTGTCCCTCCTTGGCCACACGAGACAACACTGTTGTTGAGCCCTGCTGTCTCTGGAGTCCGTCAGACACACTAGCTCACTATTTATAGATGCCCCACTCACCCATTACTTGGGCACTTAGAAGAGTATGGGTTCCTCCTAATCCAGCATCAGCACAGATGCAGGTTTGCTTTCCGCATTTGCTCTTATGGAAGACCTAAAAATTACTAGTAACAAGTTGCTACAGGGTTCCTATTGAATATCAGCATTCTTTCCTCCCATGGTTTATGTCAATTTGTGAAAACATGTGTGAAGCATCTGCCTTTTTATTTAAACAGAAAGCAAGAGCTCAGATTGCAATGCTGTGGCATTTTATGCACAAACCCAACAGCTAAATTGGGAGCTCCATCCCTGGGAGGGGCGCACTAGAGTTGGGTCACTCCAGCTGCCCTGGCCACCAGCTGTCCAGGAGGCCTCCATTTGAACCCAAGTCAACAACAGAGCAAGGCCAAATAGAGAGAAGAATAATAATTCCTTATGACTGCACAGCTAGAAAGTCAGATTCCAAAATACTCTTTGACCAAGGAGAAAACTGCAAATTGTAATTATTTTTAAATTCCTTTGAATGCATCCAATATTATTTCACAACATTTTCCTTAAATATGATACTGGGTAAGAATTTAACATGTTTATAGCCAGATCTACTGTAAACTAATAAACTATAATTTTAACATTATAAGTTCTTCTTAGAACCCTACACTTTTTCTACCCTTCCTCTTTCTGTTAATTCCTCCCAGACCACTGTTTTAGTCTTATTTATGAAAATAAAATTCCCATTTATAGCAAGAAACTGCAGATTCTGATTTTTTAAAAAGGTTCCAACTTGTGTCACACAGCAAAAAGTGGGCAGCAAAACTCAACACATTGTCACATGCCTTCATGCACTGTTATCATAACCCTAATTCCCTGTGACATCGATTCACAGTCGTACTCCCAAACCTTAAACAGCCTTGTTCTTGAGGACAAAGCATTCAAACTAAAGTGGAGTATCTTTCAACTGCTTTTGCAAAAACAATGCAAATGTGCTTTCTACAAAACTGCCACCAGAAAGGATAAAGCATTTTATTAAAAGGTTCTACCCCTACAGTCTTCCCTAGGAATTAGACAAGCACTTTCAATGCTAATTTCTGTGAATTTCCTCTTCAGAATACATGAAAATGTGAAAGTGTTATGAACATCTACACTCTAAGAAAGCCACCATCACTCTGAACCTAATTAGAAATGGGTATGTTTGTCTAAATGGATTGAAGCCGTAGAATTTCCAAATTCCAAATGGCAATCCACCTGAAGGGGTGTGTTTCAGCAAATCATCCAAGTGAAAACTAACATGTGTCATTTTTGGCAACTATGATTGCATCTTATAATATGCAGAATTATATGCATTAATATACCTAAGGCTTTTCTTTTTTGTTAAGAGTAGTATTTTTCAGCCTAAATTTCTTACGAGCAGTAGGTAACCCTTAATTTAAAAACAAAAACAGTTCTATAAACCAAAAAATTTTCCAGGAAATGTAACAGTAGTCGATTAGATGCATTTTAAGGAAATGGAAAGTTGATAAAAGAAATTAAGGCCCACATTATAATGTTCTCTAAGGCAGTTCATCTGCTGAGCGGCTTGTTTTTCAAATATCTGGAGATAGGGTGTCTATTGAAGGCTCCATATCTGTTATCTTCCTGTCTTAACAATCCCTCACCAGCCCATAAGCATACAGAAGAGCAATAATAAAAGATGAACCATGTGATTATAGAAAGAAGTTTCTGAGGTATACAGTGTCATGAAATGAAGGCACGTGTATACATATTCTGGTTTCCTCCCATACTTCTCACCCAAGGTAGAGGTAGGGGCACAGGGATTGAAATAGAATTAAGGAAGCAGATCTCCTGTTTTCAACTGGGTAGGAATAAAGAGACTGGGCTGGCAGAAGGAGGTGCTGTACACTGTCATTAGGGCACAGAGGTGTCCTGAAGGTAAGGCAGCAAGGACAGGGGCTGGCTTTGAAAGGTTTTAAGCAGAAGTCCCAGCCGGATCTGCATTCCAGGAATATCACCCTGCAAAGCGTATGGAGGAAGGGCTGGCAGAGAATCCACAGGAAGAGTGTCACAAAAGTCCAGCGTAGAGGTGCTGAGAGCCCCAAGTTCAGGTTCTGGCTCAAAGGGCTCAAGGGAACAACGTCACAAATCAAAATTATATATTCTTAATAAGCAGAAATGAGAAATCAAATCAAATTAAGTGCCATTAACCTAACAGTTGTGGAGGGTGTGCTGGTGAGTGCACTGTGGCTCACTCTGTCACCTGTGCGTGTGGCACAGGCCACAGCTCCAGGACATAAACAAAGATGCCCACATCAGGCATTAGGACTCATCACACTTCCTAAGTAATGTCCAACCCACCTTTACATACTCCAGTGTAATCATACATGGTTAAGACATGACGCCTATGTATACAAATACTCAGGTATTTAATGTGTTTGGAATATGTTTGAAAAACAAATTTGCTTCCAGCTGATTCAAGAGAGTCACTTGCTTAGGTCACCAAACTTCATCCCAGACCAGATTTCCTTCTCTCTCTTTTGCAGGGTTGCTGTGGCACGGGAGGGAGAAATGCCACCTTTATTATGCGGTCTTGGAAAAAGAATCACTCGTTCATGGAACAAGAATGTCTATCTGAAATTAAGAATGTAAAACTGATTATAATCCGGAGTTTGGTATTTCTTTTAGGATTTGAGAAACACGCTGATAATTTTAATCCTACTGGAAACGACTTACAGTATTACTTGGGTTTATGCTAAATATAGATTTAATGCAGCCTGGTAAACTTTAAAACATCAACCAATTAAGTATTTAGTGCCTGAATGAAACCGTTCAAACAAAATGAAGCTGAAAGGAACCATTTGTCATCAGTGACAGACTGAACCGTGTAATTTAAATTTTAATGATGTATGAATAAATCCTTGCACATCGAGAATTTTTTTTAAGAAGTCACATTTTCTTCTAAACCTTCTTTTCTCCCCCCCTTTCTCTTACTCTTAGACAATCTCATCAGTTCTCCCCCTGTGCCCCCACTTCTTGCTGTTGTCATTGTCCATCATGGCCTTATAGCTCCCTCCCGATTATTTTGATTTTTTGTGAAGAAAATGAGATCAGAAATCTGATAGATACATATGCAAATAAGAGTACACAGGAAACAAGGGAGGGCCTTTCCTACGTGCAGAGTGAATCTGCACTAATAGAATTCCAGCAGTGGACCCATCTTGACTCTCCTACTGCCCTGCCCCACCTCGGCCTGTGCTGTCCACAATGAACAAAGGCCACTCAGCGGAGGCCTCACTCTCCCCTGCAGCACTGTGAGGATCTGCCAGCATGGCACTCAGAAATGGAAGTGCCAGCACCCCTCCCCTGCAGTCTCTGCTCCTCAGCCTCCCAACTCACCTCCCTCCTACTGGCCAGGTCCCTCAGCTACTCAGGTGTCACACCTGGCCCAGGAAAATAGCCTGGGAAAGGGGGCTCCACTCTGCCCCAAGAGAGGGCAGGCCAGAAGTCAGGTAGCCCCATGTGAGCTCCTCATGAGTCCCTCGTGTGTCCCACACTGCCACCAGCCACATGCTTCAATCTGATCTCTGCAAGCTTCCCTTTCCCTACCCTAAACCCACTGCCCCCTCTCCAGCGGGCTGTGAGGGTCAGAGCTCCTGAAACACCCTAGCCAGGCCCAGCCCATAGAATGTGCTCAACATACAGTGGAGGGGGGGGTTGCTAATTTCATCTCATTGCCATCATCACAGGCAGCCAGCAGGGACCACTGGCTCATCCTCTAAAACCCAGCACAGGACTGGCACCAACAAATGCCTGGGGATGAGTTGACATGGGCAGACAAGCAGCTGGTATCTTCAGGCAAGGCAGGTGTTCCTCTGGCATTACGGGCAGCAGCCCTCCTCTATAATTTAAAAATTATATAGGCAAATCCATAGAAACAGAAAGTAGATTAGAGGTTACAGGAGCCAGAGGGAAGAGGAGAATGGAAAGTTACTGCTTAATAGCTACAGAGTCTCTGTTAGAGAAAATGAAAAAGTTTTGGAAATACTTTTTGGTGATGGTTGCATAAAACTATGAATGTAATTAATGCCACTAAATTGTATACTTTAAATGGTTAAAAGGGTGAATTTTGTGTTGTATGTATCTTACCACACTAAGAAAATGTTTTAAATTACATTTAGGACACTGAGTTTTGGAGCATAAGGCGAGCACAGGTATTCTGGTAACTAAGTCGTGGGCCTTTAGCATTGGCCATGAATGAAACATAAACCTGGGCAACCCAACATTGTGGCTGCGGCCCTGCTTGACAAACAAAAATCTGTGGGAGACAGTCAATCTCGACTCCAAAAGCAACTCGCCACCTGCAAGGGTGGTCATGCCAGGACTGCCAAGCTGTAAGGGCTCCCTGGTCCACTCAGCAGGCCTGACCTCAGCACACAACCCAAAGAACGGCCTGCTGCCTCGTTCCCAGGCTCCAAGTCCAATGTGTCACACTTTCAACATTTTTTTCCTCAGGAGAAACATTAAAGAAACTTCCGGGAGGGGGCCACAGATTCACAGGGGCTCCGCACATGCGTCCCGGAGGGGGAGCTGAACACAGGCAAGACTGAACAGGGCACGTGGGAAACAAGCTCCTCCCCTGTGCAAATGGGACATCACTGTCCCCCATTGCCAAGATGACTTCTCTTAAGGTCTGCTTTTCCAAGCACAATCTTACAACAACGTTGGACTTACATTGGAAAATGTAAGGAAAAGTCCACCTTTTTGACAAGTTTCCGATGAATATTGCTGAAAACCAAGGTGCCTGAATTATGCAGCTATGTTTCTAAGATAGATGCAATCCTCCACCCTGGCTATGTCTGTTACCAGCTCTTCAGCCTTGTCTTCCATTGAACTAAGTTTCACCATATGCCCATGATAGGCAGTGGCCCTGGACAGGCTCTGGGGTCACCCTCACTGGTACAGTGTTTAGGACAAGTTCTGAGGCAACGTACTACCAAAGAAGATGAGAAAATTCTATTATTCATTCCTTTATATACATTGGCTTTTTATGCTCTTTCCAACATGAGACTTCCATACCTAACCAACATTTTTGAACCTGCATTTTATTCAACAGCAAATTTCTTTGAGTCAAAACAAAAATAATCTGAAATGATCATAGCAGAAAGTATTATGACTTTTACAAAATTGCTTTAAGAACAAATTCTTCTCTCTACCTTAGTCATCCTTTAAGGGAAGAATGAGTTTGTCTGGGCAACAACTTCTCCAAATCACTTTTACGTGGGGAAAATAGCACGATATCTTTCCAAGGTGGATAGATAGCTTTCCCAGCTGTTCAAAAATGAGTCTGATTTTATTCCTTGCCACTTGTCAATCACCCTGATTTTAAATTACGTGCATTTCAGCAACATTTTTATTAACATTCGTGCTTTAAGACGGGCATTACCTTTTCCTCTTGGAGTTAGCCATATTTCTAAAAATTTTAGTTTCATTTTAAATACTAGAATTAAAATAGTTTATTTTCTTGGTAAGTAGCTTTTTCTCGAATTGTTCTTCCAATGCAGATGTGAACCTGTATACAGAAAGGCTTTGCATTTGTACAGCCTTCCTTACCATACTTGCTCTTGCTAAGGAGCACTGGGTTCAAGCAGCTTTTCTGTCCCGCTACCCATCCCCTAAGGCAGTGACCCTGAGTACTATATTAACACCCTCCTTGCTGCCTACATGGGGGGGTGGGCTTTGGGGGAACAATGCTGGTCACAATTAGGCAAGCACACAGAGTACACTTTATACAAGGGGCTCAAATCCTACTCACCCCTCCGGCAACCCATTTGTCACCCTGCAGATGGCCCAGCAGGGTGGAGTCTGCTTGGGGAGCATCTGGGTGAGGCTGAGAGAGGAAGGCTAAGGGAGCAACCACTGCCTGGATCACAGGCTGCCCAAAGGGAGAAAGCCAGCAGGCAGGCCCATCTCTCAAATGGCCGAAGGGGGTCCTTATTTTAGGATCAGAGGCAGGACAGTGCCAAATGGCACTGGAAGAAGTTAGGATGCTTTGATTTCAGGAACAGAAACTAGAATCTTGCTTCCTCTCCCTTTTTGAAAATTAGCAACTGTAGCATTATTCTCCTCCTGGGCCTCTCAGGCTAGTTGGTAGAGAGACACCTACAAGAGTAATTGCCCTCTTTTGTACTATGAACATTTTAAATGTGGGCATTACATATTGTACTGACAAACAGCAAAAACAAATAAGCCAATAAACATAGGAAATAAATAGTAAGATGAAAAGCAACCACTAAAATATATAGGGAAAAAAGGTATCTAGACACCAGGCTTTGTAGTCTTAAGAACTATAATGCAATGATTAAATAATCTTCTATAAATGTTAGTTTCAAATATACATGAACAGAAATGAAATCAATTGATTCCTCATTCAGGATTACATAATGCCCCTTTGAGGAATTATTTTAATAACTTTCTTTATAACGGATCCCAAGGAAATGTACAAAAGCACTTAGTTTTTAAAGTGAAATTTAAAATGTATTTATTAAATCATCAATAATGTGTAAGGATAGTCTTTTCAACAAATGATGCTATTACAACTGATATCCACATGCAAAAAAAATTAAGTTGGAGCCCTACCTCACACCATACACAAAAACTAACTCAAAATGGATCAAAGCCTAAATGCAAGAGCTAAAATGATAAAAAGTCTTACAGGAAAACAAACTTTTATGACCTTGGATAAGGCAATGGTTTCCTAAATGTAACACCAAAATTATAAGTAAAAAAAAAAAAAAACTAGATAAACTGAACTTCATCAAAATTTAAAATTTTCTACTTAAAAGGATATCATCAAAACATGCAAAGGCAATCCACAGAATGGAAGAAAATATCTGCAAATCAAAAATCTGATAAGGGAGTTGTATCCAGAATATATAAAGAACTCCTACAACATTAAAAAAAGTCAACCCAATTGTTTAAATGGCCAAGGATTTGAAGAACATTTCTCCAAAGATGATATACAAATACCCAATAAACACATGAGAAGATGCTAAATGTCATGAGCCACAAGGGAAATGCAAACTGAAGCCATGGGGTACCATTTCATACCCACTAAACAGCTATAATCAAAGACAGACAACAAATGATGGTAAGAATGTGGGCAAATCGGAACCCTCACAACTACTGGTGGGAATATAGAATCTCGACACTGCTCTGGAAAACAGCGGGTGGCAGTTCCTTAAAATGCTAATCAGAGTTACTATATGATCTAACAGTTTCACTCTAGGTATATACCAAAGTGAAAACATACATCAACACAAAAACTCGTAGGTGAACGTTCACACCAGCATTACTCATAATACGCAAAAAGCAGAAACAACTCAAATGTCAGCTGGTGAAAGGATAAAGAAAATATTGTGTCCAAATAATGGAATATCAGCCACAAAATGGAATGAAGTAATGATGAATACTATAACAGATGAATTTTGAAAAACTATGCTAAGAAGCCATATACAAAAGGCTATATATGATTTTATTTATAATTAAATGTCTACAATAGGCAAATCCAGAGACAGAAAGTAGATTCGTGGTTTCCAGGGGCTAGAGAGGCTGGGGTGAAATGGATAGGGCAGTTTCTTTTAAGGGTAATGAAAATGTCCTAAAATTGTGATGACTGCACAACTCTGTATCTCTGTTACAAAGCACTGGACACTTTTTTTTTTTTTTTTTGAGACAGAGTCTCACTTTGTTGTCCAGGCTAGAGTGAGTGCCGTGGCGTCAGCCTAGCTCACAGCAACCTCAAACTCCTGGGCTCAAGCAATCCTGCTGCCTCAGCCTCCCAAGTAGCTGGGACTACAGGCATG